>BMAO01017756.1:0-32709 GCA_019973975.1 Trichonephila clavata
TGTCACAACCAGTTGGATACCCTAAGACATTTAAAAATGGTAGCATTTTTAATCGTAACAATTTAAAATGTGAAAAATTTACGCATAAAACATTTGAACACTAATTTTTAAATGTTATTTTTCGCTTGAAAACGAGTGGAGGAAACAATTTGTAAAACTTACGAAAAAAAAAATGTTTCAAAGTTCTAGTATTTTTCAAACATTTTAAAATGGATTGCTACAGTCCTCATATTCCTATTATATAATTAATCAAAGTACTCATTTCCTTTTTTTAAACATAAATTGCATAAGAAAACCAAGATGGAAAATACCTGCGCCCCAACTCCATTTTAATACCTTTAAAATGCCAAGTAAAAATTCAGAAACTAAATTTTCATTCATTAAGAATATGTTATTAAATATTGTTTCTACCGATAACGACCAAGGTAAGGCGGAATCTCCTTAGAATATTATTGATACTTATATAAAGACACAAAATCTATTCAACATAAATGCAACAAAAATCTTGCATTTAAATATTTTGCTATATTTCATCTTTATGATAATCAATTCTTTTCTTTAAAATTGAAATAAATTGCTAAAAATTCTGTTAAGAGATTGCAGTTAAATAATACTTTAAATAATTTTTAAGAAAACAATCTTACTTTTATTTAAATAATTAAAAAAGTATAGCGTAAAAAACTAAAAAACACCTTTTATAGTTAATCAAACTATGTTGTAACTTAATCTTTTAATCGCCAAATCTGGAAAAGGGATCTGAAATGAGTCGGCAAATGCGGGATGGGATCCGAAAATGGGAAATCGTTAATCCTGATAAGGACAATGGAACAAAATTATTAAATTATTCTATTGTCATCGATCCTGGACAAGTGAGCAAAACTTCGAATTAATCTGACCTTTTAAAGTGGGAAAAAATTGAGTTCAAAGATTCTGTTACATACAAGTGAAGCTTATAAAAGGATGTTAAAAAGGAAGTTATCCTATAAAAAAACCAGCATACAGTTTTAAATAAAATAGTGACTAATATATCTTAGTCGTTTCATTTCAGTTCTATAAGCATCAGTCTAAAAATTTCAGTCACAAGAAAAATTATTCCCCATTTTGACCACAGGTGTCTTAAATTTCCTCCGCGGAAAAAAAATAAGCACTTTAAACGATTCTTTTAAAAGAGGGGACAAATACCATTCTCTCTCAGTTCTACTTTTGTAATAACTTCGGGTTCTTCCAGCATCCTTATTTTCGATAGAAATGGGGTTTTCCATCTTTATTCGAAAAAAAAATGGGGGGACAGATGTCATTTTCCATAGCAACAAAACAATTTAAACTGTGGCTTAAAAAAACCCCGAAAAATATCGGTTTCTATAAGTGATAAAAGAAAGAAAAAAAAGCGTAGAACAAACGATATTCTTTCAGATGATTTTTTAAATTTTTTTTTCTCGCATCCAAAAAGGTCTGGATATCGATTTCTTTAAAAAGAAGGGGAAAATAATCTTAAAAACAGAAGTAACTTTTGCCTTTATTTGTGAATTTTCTCACAAATTAAAGCTTAGAATATAATTTTCTTCCGTTTAAACTACAAATACGTTTTTATTGTTGGTTTGTTTCAGAAATTTTAGAAAACGAATATTTAGAAAGCAAATAAGAATCGATTTGTTACATTTTTTACGTCCTGATTAAATTCTAGGCAAGTATGCGAATATTTCAGTAGATCTCATCTCCCGGGAAATTGAAATAATTTATTCAAAGCGTTTCAGAAAAAGATTTGTTTTCTATTATTTTTGTTATCAAAAATGTGCGACTAGAAAATATGTTCTTTAAAAGATTTCTCGTATAAAAAAAGTATATACTAAACATTTAATCTTACTTAGAATGAAAATTTAAAATATTCCATTAAGAGGAAATGTTTTGATTCCTTGTCTAATAGTTTCTTTTTTTTTTGGAATAACTGATTTATATCATTGCTGTACCTTGGTATTTATTCTAAACAATTACAGGTATCATTCAAAAATCATTTTAAGACAACGTTTAACTATTATAAGGATTACATTTCATAAAATTTTGAATAAAATATGATTTACACCAGCATATTATCTTAAAAAATGTTTTATATAATAGATTTATGTTACCTATAACTATCTTTATACTATAAAACATTGATTTAATTTAAAATAAAAAGTACATCCACCTTTATAATTGGAAGTTAATCATTACCAAGTCATATGCCATAAGTTCTGAGCCAATCATAAAGGACTGAAAGTTAAAAACTTTATACTATAAAATTTAATATAAAATCTAACTAGGTTTATTTTACCTTTAACCCCTTAACTGGTTTGTCTGTATACAGTAGGGTTTACCGAAAGCTGGACACAACCGGTTTACCCATACGCTGTACGGGCACAGAAACTTTCTTCTTTCATTGATGTGCACATAATTTTTAATTCTTATAGTTAGATTATTAATGCAGGCTCTCTTTTTAAGAGACGCACTTTATCCATAGTACTGAAATACTTCTCATCCGGGACTTTCTTTGTGGTGAAGGAGGGAATTTTTCATTGAAGGCCGGAATTTAGATTCTTGAAAATATTCGACAAAGAACAGAGATTTCCGAGGCAATGTGCAATTTGTCGCTTTGGAAGAAATGAAAATGGAAAAATAATCCAAAAAAGGCTGATATTATCTCTGTACCCATCGCAATGTAAGACTTAGTATTACACCATGCTTCACACACACACACACACACACACACACACACACACACACACACACACACACACACACACACAACACCACACACACACACACACACACACACACACACACGGTCACACCACGCCGCACACACACACACACGCACACACACACACACACACACACACACACACACACACACTTGAAAAATAGGTACAAACATGAAATATTTTGTTAAGTAGGAGAGAAACTCTTTTTGGATATATGTAACACTCTTCATAGCATGGAGAATGTGCTTGTAAGAATCAAACATTTAGGGATTTTTATGTTCCACAGTTATAAAATAAAAAAAAAGTGGGGAAACTTTAAAATTGAAAACTAAAATAAAATTCTTCCATTTCATATTTTGTTAAGTATTATACATAGTTCCTTCATTCCGCAATAGCTCGACAACCTAAGGTGGGCCTTGGCTTTCTCAAGAAGCCTTTTCCACAGGCCAGCCTTCTTCCTGCTAGTGTTCTAAAATTTTTAGTTCTCACAACAAAGAGATCTTTTTCTAGGCCATCAATCCATCTTATATTTGGCCTGCCTTTTCTTCATGTGCCAATTGGTTGGGCATTTAAAACTTTTTTAGAGGTGCGGTCTTCGTCCATTTTGACAACATGATTCCCTTTAATTCGATGTAATTTGATGAAGTTAATGATATCAGATTCTTTACATGAGTGATAGAGCTTGAAATTTGATCTTCGCCAAGTTCCATTTTTCTGAATTCCTCCAAAAATAAATATTAAAATCTTCCTTTCGTAGATACTTATCATGTTCTCATCTGTTCGAGACATGGACCAAGTTTTATGTGCATAAGTTAATACTAATCTTAAAAGACTTTCATACAATAGAACCTTTGTTTTTATTTTGATTAAATTCGATTTTATATATTTTCGTATTCCATTAAGACATTCATTAGCCCTAGTAATTCTGTTTTTGATTTTAGTAGTGCAATCGTTTCTATTGTTAATTTATTTATTTGCAAGGAAAAATGTCTTTTGGAACAGTTTGGGCAAATAAATTGACCACTGAAGGGGCTAAATTAGACACATTGCTTTTTTATTCAAAATAATCTACTTTTAACATCCCACGTGCTTTGCTTCTTTGTCCAATCATCTATCCAGCACACACAATCTCCATAGAAATGTCCATCGTTGCTTTCCTTAAAGAAGGCTTAAGACTTTTCTAATTGGGATGCTGTTTTTCTCCAATACTGACTCCAATTATAGTCGTGTGGATTTAAATCCGGTCTGCTGGAAGACTAATCTTCGTGTTCTATGAAGACCGTCACATTTTTTTTGTTCACTTAACAATAAAAAATAAAATAAGAATTTTTAAACGCGTAAGGGAAAGAAATTTTGGTCCAAAACGGATTTTCTGAATGTCTTGGCATGCCGCATAAAAACACTTTGCGGGCCACATGAGATCCGTGGGCTGCTAGTTGCTCATCCCTGCTATAGAAAAATTTCCGTCTTATAAAACCCATCTTAGAAGAATCCATTATCTTTATTATCTTTCAATGTAAAAAAGCTATTTGTATTAATATGTAGTATTCTCAATTTCTTATTTTACCATGTTTTTATTAACTCGTTTCTTGTCTGTCCGGGTGGCCTTTTTTAATTGATTTTAAACTAATTTCCCGATAAGCTAGAGGCTTAAAACTTGGATCGTCAATCAGAAGTGGATGACAATGCATGAAAATGTGAAAAAAGAAGTTCTAGTCTCGAATCCGGGCGTCCAAAGAGGCAGGCCCCGATTTCGACAAAAGCCTCGCAACTCCGGAACTGATACGAATTTACACAAACAAAGAACACCTGTTGATAGCACGGGTAAAGTTACGTCTACATATACAATTTCGTGGCTCTGGGATTAAGGAGGGGCCCCCAGGTTACCATGTTTTTTGTTATTTCACTTTCTTGTATGTCTGTCCAGGTGGAATTTTGTAATTGATTTTAAACTAACTTCCCAATGAGCTAGAGACTTAAAATTTGGACTATAGCTCAGAAGTGGATGACAATGCATAAAAATGGTTATAAAAACATGGTACATATTTTTTTTATTAAGAAAATTATTTATTGATGCATTTCATTGTTATCCTGTATGAAACTATACAATTCGTTTTCTGTTATCATTATTTGAGGGAATCATGAAGCTTTTTAAAAACCAAATTGCTTTTTTTATTTATGAACTAATAATAATTTAATTTAAAATCTATTTAACGCTGTTATAACTTGACATTCACATTAAAGGTATTCCAAAATTTTAATTCAAACTATTTATAGAAAGGTTTTTTAATGGAGTGGTTAGAGTGAACTACACTGTTTTTCTGGCAAACATAAAACAACAATTTTCTCTGAAAAAAGTTATCCTAATTTTATTTTCCTCTCAAACTGAAGTAAATTCTTTTAAACTGAATAATTAAGGCTTAAGTTATTGAAAAAATTAAATAATAATACATTCCGTCCAAATTAAATGCCAAACAGAATTATTTAATTAATTAATAAAGCATAAAGTCGAATCTTCTGTTCATGGCTTTTATATATGAGGTATCACATAGAATAGTCGATTCCAGATCGTTGCCATGGAAACGAGGTTCAATTACAGCCATGTCACCATGGAAACGCTAGGTACAATCAACAGGTTATTTCAATTCTTAGATTCCTTATTTCCTACAAGAATTTAATACAGATTCCACTTTAACTCATTAAACCTTCCCATAAAATTGCAGAAAATTGAGCAAACAAGAGCGGAATCTAATTAACTATTGTGAAAGAATGTTAGATTCCAAATTCTTGAAGTAAATGAGATCGTATTAAAAATGGAAGTCTTTTTGATTGTAGGTTGAGAAAATATTTATTTTTTCAAAGAGTGAAGCCGCAATATTGTACGAGTAAATTAATTCAGTTATTTTTTTTTGTTAAATAAAATAAAGTGTATAAAGATTTCCTTTAAGCCATTTTACAGCACATTTTCGCTGGTGTAATTTATGAATAATATGATTTCGTGTAAATTCTTTCATTGCTTTCTTAGGAATGCATTGTAAAATAAAGATAATGAGTTTTTGTTCAATTTATATAACAAAATATTCTACAATGAAGTTATGTATGAAAGAATTCTCTTCAAACCAAATTCTAGATACAAATAAATAAATAAAAATAATTTGCTCGAAAATTAACTAGTTTATAATTTTGTAGAGTAAACTTTTCAAGTCAGCATATTGAAGGGACGCTGTATATGGCCCCATATACTTGATAATTTTTACATTGACTCTTGTTTACAGGAAATGTTTAAATTCTTTAGAAAGGTAAAATTTGAGAATAACAAAGGGGTCAATGTTCCCTTAAAGATTTGCTTTGTATTATTGCGCGGGTGCTTTCACCCAATTAGAACGTTAATGCACCATAGAGAAAAGAGTCCCGGTGTGACACGCCTCAGTTTAAAAGGTGGTTCACGAAGGAATCAGGGTCGTCGTCGGTCGAACATTTCATTAATTACATTATGTAACTAGAATTCCCTCAAGTGTGCCACCGTTCCATCTCTCTCAAAGGCGACAAGGTATGTTTTTTTTGTCTTCATAAAAAATGTAGCAGTAAAATTTCAATAAACTTTAATATTATCCATGATTTGCAGTCTATCTTTACTTAATTAATCATTTATAACTCCGTATCAATATTCATTTTCTAAGCTAAGCATGTTCCTCTTCCTTTTGACGTTTGCAGTTTCCACTCAGGCACAACTTTTGCTTTCCTGTTCTGTCGCAGCTTACATTTTAACCATCCGGTCGGGCGCAGATGGCCTGAGAGGTCAGAAAAAGCTTTTTGTGTCAAATTAGCAAATTTTCGTTGTATTAGTTTAAGCTTCATTTGTTCATTAAATTGGTTCTTTTTTGTACAATTTGGTGTATTTGCTTTCCTTAAACCTTACCCCAGGTGGCCCTTCCGGTGTTTTGAATTAAAATTGATTAGGGGGTAGGTGACCTCTCAGGCCAGGGGCGCCTGATTCTGTTTCGTTCAAAGATGTGCCCGTAGAAGGGTTGAGAACAACACAATTTCAATTAACCCATTCTCTACTTGAGAAATTAGAAGTTTTAGCAAAGGGAAGCTACATATTTGTAGTGCACCTTCTTTCCTGGATGACCACCACAATTTACGAAAATCAAATTATCTACATTAGTATAAGAAATAAAGTGGGAAAAACAAACAAAAAATAGTAGAAATCGAGAAATATATATATATATATATTGCTTTCACAACAGTTAATAAACCTAAACGTGAAGTAAAGCTGGCACCTCAAAAATTGAAGAAAAGAGCTTAGTAGGATGAGGATAATGTACTAGGGCAATGGCATGATTTTATATACACTGCTAGCCATTAAAAATGTAACACCAAGAAGGGATAATCTGAAGAACGTCAGAATCCCATGATTTGAAGAAAAAGTCGAGATGTGCAAATGATTAGTATTTTAGCCCATTTAGACAACGCAAGAATGAGAAACGACATCCGAACCACTGCATAAAAGAAAAGTTGTGAAGTGGATTTTGTCATTCTGAAAGCGCTTTGAAAGCTAGAAGTTTGCTCAGAATATCATGTTATTCCTCGAATAATAAGAAGAAATGATTACCAGTAAGTGTAGAAATTCTATAGAGGCAGTGTCGTTGCCTGTCGAGAGGGGGATTATGATTCTGTGGCATCGACCGTCGCACTGATCGAAATGCAACGACTGTCATGCGCATATGGAATAAATGGGTTGCTGAATATCACACTGAACGGCATACAGGTTCTTCAGTCTCTCCAGTGACTAACGACTGAGAGGACAGACATATTGTGAGGTCCGACCTGCAAAACCGTACAACCACATTTCAGATCATTAGTCTGGAAATGGACATGCTTACAGCACTCTCAATATCAGCTCGTACGGTGCGACGACGTTTGCAGCAACATGGACTATCAGCATGCGCACCATTGCTTCGGTTTCCATTAACAATCCGGTTTAGTTGAGAGATGGCAACTCGGGTGCGCCGAATGACAAAACTGGGTACAGAAATGGCCCAATGTCTTCTTTTCAGACGAGTTCAGGTTCTGCGTGTAATATTCTAATGGCCGTATCTGGAGGCTACAGGATACTAATGGGTGTCTGGAGGCTACAGGAGATCGCATCGACTGCTTGCATTCGATATCGGCATAGAGGCTCTGCTCCTTGTGTGATAGTTTGGGCACTCATTGGGCACACGACACATACGTCTAATTCGGATAGACGGTAATTTGATCTCAGATAGGTACATTTCTGACATCTTACACCTAGTGACTGTGCCCTATTGTTGAGGCCAGCCAAATTCCATCTTCCAATAAGATAATGCAAGACCACGCGTTGCACGTCAAGCTCTGACCTTTTTAGATACATGGTGTATTCAATTGTTTCCTTGGTCTGCATGGTCTCCAGATCTTTCACCCATTAAAAATATCTGGTTCTGGGTTGCTGATAGACTGGGCCGCTACACCTCTCCAGCTAATGCGCTTGATGAAGTGTGGCCTAGACTTGAAGAAGCATGGAATGAGTTCCCGTTTTTGTCATTCAAGCCCAGTTCGACTCCATGCCTTACTGGGTAAGAGCCTTTTTAGCCGCCAGGGTTGGCAGCTGTTTCTACTAATTTTGCTTACATGAAAGCCCCGAACTGTTTGCACATTTAGTAATTTTGTCTTCATGGAAAACTGTTTACGTACAATAATCAGCTTTTTGTATTTACTTTCCTTCATGGTGGTGCAATTACGATGGTCAACAGTGTATGCATTGCATGCAGAAATCATCCACAAGGGAGTTCAAGAAAACTCTTTTGGTCATTCCTCTTCTATTGTGATTTGTTGACACCTCGCAGGAATAGAAAACGAAAACAATAATTTCGTTATTTTATCTCACTTTGCCGTTAGTCTTTTGCAAGATTTTACATACTTTTTACATGAGAGTCAGTATTTTATCATTTATTCATTATTTATTCCAGTACATAATACAGGGTGTTTCATATTGAATGGTACAAAAAGAATAGCTCAGTGTGACTGCCGTAACGGATTTATTCAGCCGAAACAAATTTATTCTGCAACTACAATTATACAAGTTTTATTTGGCAACAAGGAAAAATTATCGAATCATAAACTCTCCGCTGGAGGCGCTGTTTAACAAAATCTCGTCCATGCAGGAGAAAGCGTACTGCGTTTTCGAATATGCCAATTTGAATATGAATTATGTACATTTTCCGTGCCCCAAATCGTAAATTATGGCGATTAACTTTGCCACATAAGTGGAACGTGGCTTCATCGGTAAACACCAGTGTGTTCTCAAAACCATTCACGTCGAGCTTTTTTTGAAATTTCACTCAGAAATTCTTACTCAACGGTTTGTCAGTAGGTTTTAAAGCCTGGACCATCTGATATCTGTACGGCTTGAATCGGAGACGCTTCTGTAAAACACGCCACGCCGTTCTGCAAGGGACACCCAGTTCTGCACCTGCACGTCGCGTTGATTTTGAGGGACTCCGTAAAAACGAATCACTAATTCTTTCAATCACTTCGGGTTTTGTTTCTTTTCGTCCTGGGCTTTTGTTCTTGCATAAGCAGCCAATACCCTGGAACTGCTTCACCCACCTGCTTATGTTATGCCGATGCGGTGGTTCTTTACGAAATTTCGTGTGAAAATGCCTTTGCCCAACAGTTACCGACATGGTTTTGGCATATTCGATAACGCAGTGCTCTTTCTCCTGCATGGATGACATTTTGTTTAACAGCGCCTCTAGCGGTGAGTTCGTCATTCGATAATTTTTCCCTGTTGCCAAATAAAACTTGTATAATTGTAGTTGTAGAATAAATTTTTTTCGGCTGAATAAATTCATTACGTCAGTCACACTGCGCTATTCTTTTTGTCCCATTCAATATGAAACACCCTGTATTTAGCAAGGAAATGATTACACAATTACTCATTATTAGAAAAAGTTTGTAAGTTATCTCATATTTAAATATTATTGATCTTCAGGATGATTTAAAAAAGTAATTTTATTACTATTTGAAATGTTTTAAGAAAAGTAACCAAAACTATATATAATTTGTAATTTTCACAAATGATCGATTGAATGATGCGACAAAATTAATAAATCTAATTTGTAATTCATTAGTTTTTGAGAAAACTTTTATACTTTAGTATTTTTCACTTTGTATTTTCATTTGATTAATCAAATCATTGCATTTAATTAAATAATTATTATTGTATTTAAATACTTTGTAACAACATTTTCATAATATTATTCAAAACACCTTCTTATAACTAACTTAAAGTCAATATTTCAAAAATTTAACTCAAAAATTCTATTTAAAATTGCTTAAGCAGAATACTTTGACAAATTCATTAATAAATCTAAGCTTTTATTCCAGCTCTTTGGAAACGTTTTAACGCTTACAAAATGAGCTGCTAAATATTTTATCCATTTAATATTAGCAACTGTATAAGCTTTTGTGATTAAAATTTAATGTACAATTTAAATTTGGAATCATTTAATGATGTTAATTACATGCGTAATTTTAAATGTGTTCAAATATACTATTTATAAATTTAATGAACCTTAACGGTTAAACCTACAAAATAACGTAGAAGTATAATAATAATATTCTTCTGAACATGCTCTACAATTGTAATTGCAACATAATTGTGTATATGTTACCAAAATTGTAATACAATTCTATACTTTTCAATTTAGCTTCGCGTTATCCAACCTTCCCTTTTATTCCTTTCAGAATTAATAAAGGCCTTTGAAATTAACTCTCATTGAGAGATACCTTATCCTCCTTATTCTCCTCTTGTTGTCACCTTTTAAAAACATTTACGCATCGCAAGCTTTAAAGAGAACAGATGAGCAGTTTTAGAATTCAATGGCATGAAGTATGCTCGACTAGGAGTCGCGAGATCAAACAATGTAGTACTCTGGAAAAAGGTTGAGGATTAGAATAATAAAAGATGGGGGTATTGTTATTCCAGCATAATAATCTGAAGTATTCGCATTAGAGCTTTTGTTTCAATAACGTAGGTATTCAATCACCTCGTCTCTTCCTAGTTATATTGAAATGTAGCCCTTGAAAACTACTTAGGAAAATTAATTCTAGCGTGTTTAGTATTGTGTTACTTGAAATTATTTGGTTCTTACGTATATAAAAGGTATTGTTATGATGGTAATATTTTCTCAAAGAGGAAGTTGATATGATGAAATCGAGAAAATAATTAAGTGTGTTTTCTAGATAAAAATGTTATGAAGTAATTTTTCCTAAATACAAAAAAAGTATCTTTATAAAGGAAACTTGATATTGTTTAAGAGATTCCACAATCATTGGCCATAACCGTTTTTTCTTATATATATGAATATGAATGCAATTTTAAGAAGCAAATTAACATCTGATTATATAAAATTTTTTTTATGACTATTCTGCCTTGAGCTTCTACAACTTCTAAGAATAATGAATAAGAATTTTTTCCCTTGACAATTAAAAAGGCCTTCACAGAAGTTAATACATAATTTCCGATTACTGAGGCATATATTTACACTTTCTTACGTATTTATTTCAGCTCTTTTTGTCAATGATAAATATATATTTGATGTTTGATATCGTTCTTTTTTTAAAATACATGTTAATTACGTTAAGATTAAAATTTACTAAATATATGTATTGTATATTAGACTTAATTGAATAATTCATTGAATATTGTTGATTGAATGCAAGTCTGTCCATCCTCTTTTTTTGTCAAAAAGTAGAATTTTGTCTTTTTTCAGTATTTATTGCGAATTGCTAGTTTTTCTAATGTATAAGTTGATTAATTGATTGGTTTTTAAACTTCACCAATCGAAGTAATATGTGATCTATTCGAATGTTTTGGAATAGAATATTTAAAAATACCAGATATTACGCAGGGGTTAACTGTTTAGAAATTTAAATTCTTTATTTGCTATAAGTTTATAAAGTTTTCTCAAAGAAAGATGTCAAACAAATAAGCTGTGATAAATTCACAGAAATAAAAATAAATTTTTTTAATTCACTCCCAATTAGTTATTTATGAATGATTTTTTTTTAACGTTTCTAATGATAGTTGATTTTTTTAAACTTTGATTATCTAGAACCAAAAAAATTAGTCCAAATTACCATAATGATCAGTTATTTCTAAATAATAAACTATAATAAACAAGTAACTAATAAATAAACTTTTTAAAAATTTATTTTTCTATTTCTATAACGCGAAATTCCTCTCAAAGTACGAAACAGTTTTAAAAAGACAATAAGAAAACATTTAACTTTTGAAATTTTTCACTTTATATGTAAAAAAGTGCTACTATACAGATTCCAATTAATAAATCAACCTCTTCAACTTATTAAAGAGGGAATAGACTTAAAAATGCAGCTTGTATTTGTAAAAAGTTTGTAAAGCATTCAATACGTTTCCTTTTTATTGTAAATTTCAATCTAATTTAAGAAAAAATAAAAGGATATTTAACATATTAAAGGAAAAATACACGACCTTTTCAAATAACTAATCCTACATATTTTCTGTTCAGAATCTTTCCCTTTCTTTAATCATTTAATATTTTTCTACAAAAGCAAAGAAATACATATGGAGAATAAAATGCCGATTTGCATTTTAATTAAAGTATTCATTTTCCTTTTGATGTCTTAAAGTTAAATAATAATATATAGAAATAACTTTAAAAAAAAATTCTGTAATTAACATGAAATATAATGAAGGTGAAAGAAAATCATTTAATCATTAAAATAATTCTTAAATTAAGAAGAAATATAAAATATCATTAATTTTAATTTCTCTACGAAAAAAGAAATAAACGAAAAACCTCATCTTTAATAAGTCCTTATTTTTTTCTAGATATGATATTTCTTATTAGCGAAAAAGCTAAAATGTTTAAGATTTTCTTTTCCTTTAGTTTTTATTTTATTCTCTGCGATGAATACTTAAGTTTCATCGATATTATCTTAATTATGCTTCATCTCCATATTTGTTGGATAATTCAACTGGGAAAGAAAAATAAGCCATTATTAAAGATATCTTTCTTTAAATAAGAAGTCTGAAACCAAGCAGTTCTTTTATCGTTAATGTTGAAAAAGAGATATTAAAATATTGCTTTGACTTCTTGTTTGAAATTTGACTACTTTTCAATTTCGTAGCTGCTCATGATAATTGATACCGAATTATGATTAAAAATGAATAAATAGAGTATCTATAATGAATTAAAAATATTAAAAAAAATACTTCTTTTGATAATTAGGGGAAATTATTTGAATGATCTAATTGAATTAGATTTTCTTTAAATAACTGTTATAAAAAAAGAGGTAAAATAATGCTGCTTTTGTTCATTTCGTTGGTCCATATTTTCTTTGTTGTTAATTTTAATAATAAAGAACTTTCTAGGTAGTCATTGTCTTAATTAATTTAACATCATACTGATGGCAGCATGGGAGTAAGCGCTGTTTCGGGAAGTGGAATTTTCATCAAAAAAGGGAATGGTATTAGGATCTGCAAGAGAAATCCTGACTTCTGCTCAGTATTTCGGGCAGAATTAACTATTGAGGAGGCTTTGAAGTTTTGCTATACTGAGAGTGTCAACACAGATATTTGGATATTGAGTGATAGCCGAAGCTCTATACAGCATCTATCTGAATGGTGGAGGCATGGTGACAGAACGACAACGAGTATTATCCAGCTATTAAATAGCTTGAATGCTAATGTTAAGATCTTTTTTCAGTGGGTACCATCGCACGTGAATGTCTATGGGAATGAGACTGCAGATGGTTTGGCCCACGAGGGCAGCCATAAAGATTCTACACATGGTGGCTGCCTTACTTTTTCAGAAATTGCTACTCGGGTCAAACAAGATATCAGTTCCTCTTGGAGGCTGGAACTGATCGCCCTGGTGCTGCTTTACTAGGGACAAGCAGTAGGACAGATGAAACTACTCTTGCTAGGCTACGAAGCGGAATACTCGAGCTCAACGGCATGTGGATGGTCTTAAAGCTTACCCTCCTTGTCCGAAATGCAATGTGAACGAAGCCGCTCCTACCTACATCTTTACTTGTATTGGATGCCATAAGAGCCAGTTGTTCTCAAGTCCAACTACAGTTCTTGATTGCTTAAAAACGCACGGGTTCATAGACTTGATCTAGATGTTTCTGTCGATCAAGTGGGATAAGAAACAACAACAACAACATATAAAGTTGCTTCAGAAATTTTAAATATTAGAAATGAGACTTTAAAAATAAGTGCCATATTATCCAGTTGTAATCTCTAACCAAATTAAGAACATAGCAGAAAAATTGAGGTAAATATGTATGTATCAAATTGGAAGTATTTAAGATGACTCTTTTTTTTTAAAAGACGTACGAGATCAACAAAAATTACCTTGAAATATTTTTATTTAAAAAAAATATAAATACTGTTTTTTATTTTATTTTTTTATTTAAAAATATGAATATTTTCTCAAACTTTTTATATTAATTTAAATACAACTAACTTTCTTAAGCAGAATTAGCACAAAACTTTTGCATTAACATACATTTTAAAATTTACTTTTATCAATGCAGATTATGATTCATACATTGAAAATCTCATCACAAAACCCTTCCGAATTCCCCCCAATATCTTTAAACATGTTTTTATGAGTGAGATTTATTTTATGTATAAGCTTCAGACATAAAACACCTTTAATTCTTATCTACAAGAATCAATTTTCCAATCAATTATAATTACTTCTAATAAGGTTATCTGCAAACATATGCCAAATCCAGACAAAACTTTAAACTTCAGTCCTTAATATACATTATTAATCATACTTAATTCGTTAGACTTGTGGCGAATAAATTGGAGAACACAATTAAGTAGTCTAGGTTTAATATTATGCCAGTTGCGTGGGATAGAGTTGAGTTATTTAGACACATATGTTGTAAGACTTTGTTATGTAACAGCATACAGTAGTAAATTTTGATTCGACTCAAATTCAAATGAATAGTTACTATTGAAAGGCGTGCAAGTGGATTAATAATTTCATAAAATTAGATTATTATGGCAGAAATTTGAATTTTTGTTTCTTATAATTGTCAGTTAATATTTGCATTAGATTTTTTAAACAATTTATAGTAAAATTAGCTAGATTATGCTAGAGCTTGTAGTTTATCCCTACTTTTAGCCCTATCACATAAACAATTGATAAAAATGGGCAAACAGGGAAAATAGAATCTATGGAATGTAAGGAAGAGTTGCATTCGAATGAAATTGTGAAAGTAAAAACCAATTCCCAATCTCTTCTTATTATTTGTGTTATCTGTTGTTCCTTCCCTCCCACTCACTTAAAATACCATTAATTATAATCTGAAATAATAATTTCTAATAAGATTATCTGCATACCCTTAATTGCTTTTGCCAAATTCAGATGAAACTTTTAACTTCAGTTGAAACGCGTTTACATCCCTTCTACCCTGTTACCCAGCTAAAGGCGTGGAAGGAACTAAAGGATCATAAGACATGGTGAATTCCAATTACTTTATTTGTCACTATAATCAACTTGTGACGGATCTGTACGGTTCTTTACTAATCCTCTACATATTTCTTTCAAATTTTATTTATTTCCACCGGGAGCCAAAGCGTGATTTATGCAAATGAGATATTTTATATAAGTTCGGGTTTCGCGAGTTAATAGGAGGATGAAATGAAATGAGAAAGAGTTGTAAAGTGAAGAAGTAGATTTTTAAAGTAAAGTGAATCGAAGCATCGGAAAATCAACTCGCAGTCGTTGGCAAATTTAGTGTGTAGTAAAGCTACAAGCAAAGCTGAAGAGCTGAAGATTGAATTCGTAAATCCAAGAGTGAATATTAACGTTTATCCTATCCATCCGGAATCCAACTATTCAACAAGACGGACCTACCGAAATTTAAGAATCAGGTTAGTGACTTAGAAATTGTAAATACGTGTACGTGTGTTAGCTGTAGTTGTACGCGCTGATCTTTCGTGGATTCCGTTTAGATTTCGTAGTTCCGCAATTAGTGACCCCTTCTCATTCTCCACTGTGGTTTATTGTTCTTATATTTGAATAGTGTATATATATGACCTTCCTTGATTAAGAAATATTAATAAATATTGTGATTTGTAAAGATATCTTGTGAATTCGTTAACCCGCCTACACATCTAAATATGAGTAACACTAGACGAGGTGATGATAATGTTAGGGGAGGTTATATAACACGACAAACTAAGACACAAATAACACTCTAAATAAGATAATACAAATCAGTAATAGAGCAAGAGGGAGACGAGATTCGCGTTGGGGGAATATATTCAATCATGCAGCTCTACCTTTAATATTACTTTACACACACAGAGCGTACGTATTAGAGAACAGCACTATTAGTTTAACATTCTAAAAATCGACTTAATTTAAGATCACAGTACCTGAACTCATGCAGTCTTCTATTTCATTCAAGTTGACATTAACACTTCTGGTTAGCTAATCGTATCCCTTGCTTGTTATCTAAACTTCTGACTTCCCTACTTTTTGCTTACGTATACACTTCACAGCCACTTCACTAAATATTCATCATTCTCTTCCCTTTTCATCTACTCACAATTCACTAACTCTCAAACACACGAAGAAGTAAATATATATTAAACTTAATTTGCATATCACGTTTTCTTCTTTTAGGAGAAGATTGGTTAAAATTACTGGCCCAAAAGAATTCCCAAAAGGAGTTAACTGAAGGTCGCGTATAGATACGTCACACAGTTGTTAATATACATTAATCATAGTTATTTTGTTAGACCTGTGTTTAAATATATCGGAGAACGATTAAGTAGTCTAGGCTTAGTATTGCGCCAGTTATGTGGGATAGCGGTCAATTATTCAGCACAGTATGCTGTATGACTTCATTATGTAACAACATACAGCAATAAGTGCATTTATGAATTTACTTCCTACCACTGTACTTACGAAAGTCCCTACTTGAAATATCATGATGAATCAGAGGAAGGAAGATTTAAAATGTATATTTCAAGGGGGGGGGGTGACAAATAAAATTTAGAGCCTCAGACTGCAACTTTATACTTAAAAATGAGTGTTTTGTGAAATATGTAGTTAAGTTCTGATCTTAAATTGTAAAAGATAAAAAGAAAGGCATTAAGTTATGAATTTTAATATATTTCAGTGAAATATTCGAAGGCACTTAGAATGAAATTTTGAGTCTACCCAAAACTATATGTTTTGCACAAAATGTATGAAAAACTTAAGCGTGTAGTAGGATTCTTTTGTAATGTTTTCAAAGTTTTTAAAAATAATTACTACCTTATTGCAGAGCATAATTTTGAAGTTGTTGACAATTTCCCTTATTTAGGGTTCAGAAATTAACAATAGAAACGATTGTACTACTGACGTCCAAAAGAGAATTACTATGGCTATAGATGTCTTAGTGGAATACGAAAATATATGAAATCGAATTTGATTAAAAGAAAAACAAAGGTTCTATTGCATGAAAGTCTTTTAAGATCAGTATTAACTGATGCATGTGAAACTTGGTCTATGTCTCGAGCTGATGAGAACATGATAAGCATCCACGAAAGGAAGATTTTAAGATTTATTTTTGGAGGAATTCAGGAAAATATAACGTATAGAAGAAGATCAAATTTCGAGCTTTATCAATCATATAAAGAATCTGAGATCGTTAACTTCATCACAATACAACGAATTAAATGGGCAGGTTACGTTGTCAGAATGGACGAAGATCGCACCACTAAAAATGCTTCAATGCCCAACCAATTGGCACACGGAGAAAGGGCAGGCCAAATCTTAAGATGGATTGATGGCCTAGAAAAAGATCTCCTAGTTTTGAGAACTAAGAATTGGAGAACACTAGCAGGAAGAAGGCTAACCTGGAAAAGGTTTCTTGAGAAGGCCAAGGCCCACTCTGGGCTGTCGAGCCACTGAGGAAGGAAGGAAGGAATTACTACCTTAATTGAAAGCATATTTCTTTTCATGAAAATTAAAATTGTATCCCCTTTTTTAAAGTCTTTTAAAAAAGACAAAATGTCATTTTTACCCGGGTCTTAAAATATCTATTCAATGCTAAGCAACACTAATTTATTAATTTTTTTTAAACTAAAAGATTAGAAATTAACTATTCAAAACTTAAAGTTGTAAATGTTTCTGAATAGAAATTATTCAGATTAAGACAAAGTTTTTGAAAATTATAGTATTTCTGATTTAATAAAAACATTTGATAAAAAGCATAATTATTCGAGAAAAGTGTTCTTTTCCTTGTGATACTTATGTGGTATACAAAGGCGCAATATGTTATCAATCAAATCCGATTTAGAAAATTCTTACTATTATTAAAAAGCATATTTTTCTCTAAGCACTTATTTTTGACAAAATAATTACTGCTTGAGAAGATTCAATATTAACTTTAATCTAGCATAGGTTTTTGAACAACAACAACAGCAACAACACACAAAAAAAGAAACACCAACAACATGCATTAGGGTATAAAAATATTTTAATATTTGAATAAAAGAATAAATCTGTTTCATCATTTTTTTCTTCTAAATTGGGCTTTGTTAAAAATCTATTACGGCATAAAAATTTCTTAATATTTTTAATTTCTTTTCTTTTAATAAATCTTTTCTTCTTTTTCCTTTAAGAATTCGTTTTTTTATAAAGAAATCAAAAATTTAATGCGAAAACTTTATTTTGTCAAAAGGTTTCTTTCGCGTAATCCATTTAAAACAAAAAGTAACATTTTTCATCAAGCTTAGCATTTTAACAACAAATTAAAAACTTTCTATCTATATTGAAACGTCAAAATTTCTTAAAAAATGTTTGTTCCATGTAATGTATAAACAAAACATTCAAAAACAAGTACAGTAAGAACAATGCACCAAATAACATTTACCCGATTGACATAAAATTCAAAGACATAATTTATATGTATAGGAAGGAATCATTTAATTTTAAAATAATTGAATGGTTTACTCTGGAGACACAGCTACATTATATCGAAACAATCAGTAAAACAACTCTTGTTTTTAAATATAAGTGTAGAATTTGGATTAGAATTGTAGATGTTCGTTATTTTCCTGCTTACTTACTAAAATCTCTCCAATAGTCAAATAAAATCAATTAGTTCTAGCTCTTTAACCCCTTCCCGGTTTTAACCCGAGCTGAGCTCGGGCAGGTGAAACGTACCATCCTGGCTCATCCCGAGAGTAACTCGGGAACTGTCAAAATTTACACTGTGAAATCAGTTTTTACCGAACTATTTCACATGTGCTTTTTATGGTTTCGAATAATTGAAAGATACCATTCGGTGGAATTTTCTACTAAAATAGGAACGTCTAAGCGTCTTTCTGCTGAGCACCCTCTTCACGCTTGTCTGAAAAACACCTTGTTGACTGCATTACCCCAACAGATAATAAAACTAATCCAACACGACAGTGTATTATTTGCTGCTCAAAGAGAGACAGCAAAGGGAAAAAGGTAAGAAAGAAGATTCTAATGTCCAGAATGTGTGATGCTGGGTTATGTGCAGTACCGTGTTTTCGAATTTATCATACACGATCAAATTTTGTTTAATAATTTCATAATTATGCATGTAAATGCAAAAGATGTAAATAAAATTTGTAATTCAAGATAAAAGCTAAGTGTTCTAAGCTTTATATTTATAGTTAGTGTGAGTTCACTCCATAGTCGTCAAGTGATTTCTGCCATACAGAAAGCCAACTTTACAGGTAAATTACTCATTTATTTATATTTAAATACATTTGATTACATTAATTTTTGGAAAATTTCGTATGTGAATGGTGCTATTATGTTTAAAAAGATTTGTATGTTTCAAAATATGCATAAAAAATTGACATGTTTTTATCCATAATCCGGAAATAAAATGAACCTGAAAGGGGTTAACCCAGTGCTTCTCAAACTTTCAATATTTGTGACTTCGATCATAATTTTCATGATGCCTCCCTCCTTCTTCATACAATAACAATTTATAGAATTCAATAATACTATACTTTGACGCTAAAGCTACAATATGACTTTAACCTCTTAAGTGCCACCGGCGTATAAAAACGACTCACTCAGCCAAAGAGTTAATTGCCTCGGACGTATATATACGTCTTTCCAAAGTGTGATCTTCTCTGTGAGCTGCTATCCATACAATTATTCCGAAGGCCTTGAAATGCAATGCAGTGACCTTGACAGAGTTTTCAAAGTATTTACTTATTTCAGAGAAGGTTTTACTTATTTATTCCTTTTCACCCCATCCTCCCCAACACATCACACGCGTGCGCCTTCGTGGAAAATGGAGGCATTGGGGAGCGAATCACGTAACTTTTAATCGGCAGCAAAGGGATTAATTATAAACCGTGCAAATTATCAAGATAAGTGTTATTTTTTGTACATAATTTTATTTATGACAAGCCCATGGGCTCACTAGTAATTGTTAAACTTGTTCTTTACTTAGTTTTATTACATTAATTATAAAATACATTGTGCAATACTGATACATTTATAAGTGTATTATATCAGTGTAAATGTGTATTTTATTTTTTATTATACAGAATGTATTTTGATTGTTTATTTTCAGTGCATTAAAAATTGTTTAAAAATAATCTTTTGTTTTCGACTTTTCAATAGGCTTGCGCCCCCTCGGAGAGTTATCACGCCTCTCTAGGTGGGTGTACCCTACAGTTTGAGAAACGCTGGGTTAAACATCAAAGGCACGCTTTATCAAATCCGAAACATATTCCGATAGGAAGAGATTTAGATAATTAACTGGACAAAGAAAGTAGCTTGAGAATAAAAACAATTCCTTAGTCTATTGTAATTAGGCATTATCCCACTCAAGCTAAGCCATTAATGTAATGAAAAAAAAAGGATAAAGCAATGGGGTGTAGGAATCATTGATACATTCCGGAATTGTAAGATTGCTATGGATGATAGTGAAAGGAATCCCGATATCAAACGAAACTGTGTTGCAAACTGTAACTACTGCAGCGCTTCTCAAACTGTGGGGAGCACCTCCTTATGGGGGCGTGATAACCCTAGGAAGTGGGTGCGAGCATATCGAAAATTGAAAACAAAAGATTATTTAAAAAATTATTAATGTATTGAAAATAAACAAACAAAATATATTCTGACATAATAAAAAAAATAAAAAATTTACACTGAAATAATGCACTTATAAATGTATCAGTACTTCACTGTGTATTTTATAATTAATTTAACAATACTAAAAGTTAAGAACAAGTTTAATAATTACCAGTGACCCCACGGGTTTGTCATATATAAAATTATATACAAAAATTAACACATCTTGATAATTTCTACAGTTTATAATTAATACCTTAAATGCCGGTTAAATTTACTCGATTCACTCCCCAATGCCCCCGTTTTGCTTGTATGCATGGATATGTGGTGTATTGGACGAAGAGAAAGGGAATAAGAAAATTTTCCGAAATAAGTAAATCCTTCACTAAAACTGCCAAGTTCATTTTTTTGTATGCCAAAGCCTTCAGAATTATTTTATAGACAGCAAAATCATAAAAAAAAAAATCGTATTTCAAAAGACGTATATATACGTCTGTGACAATTTACGCACTGTCTGAGTGAGACGTTCATATACGCTAGTGGCAGGGCAGTTAAGAGGTTAAAGTTGTATTGTAGCTTTAGCGTCAAAGTATCCTATTATCGAATTCAATACATTATTAATGTATGGAGGAGGGGGGGGGGTGCGATGATAATTATCATTGAATATTGGGTGGCAAGTATTGAAAGTTTGAGAAGCACTGAACTACTGATAATAGATCGCAAGATAGTGACAATCATTTTAATACCTTCCCGTTGCTCCAGATGTTCCCCCAAAACGTGTTTGTAGGTCATTAGTGTTTCCGAAGCACAATATACTCCACTAAAAGCTCTTATACTTCAATTGTTAGGTTTAGGAATAAAAGATATCTTTACTACATTGTTTTATAAATTAGTTGTTACGCAACAGGTTTGATAACAGGGAAAAAAATTGATATTTTAAAGATAGTTTTTTTCCCTAAGAAACAGTAATTTATAATTTTATGGTCAAATGGAGAATTTACCAATTTTCTTTCTTTCGAAAGCCAGGAACAGATAAATTTTTCAGAGAGAAAGTAAAATAGTCTCTTTGAAAAGCAAATGTCCACATTTCCTTCCTTAAGAAACTAAGCTTTTTCTTTCAATAATTCATTAGACATTGTTGCCGATATAAATTAATGAACTGTAAATTTAACAACAAAATTTTAATGAGCGAAAATGGATCCCAACCATATGGGATCGCTACACTTTTCGAACTAAAATACAAGGTTTACTACAGTTGGCTCGGAGCGAAATCTATACAAGGAATTCTCGCCAACTGGCGCCAACAGACATATTGTTTCATGTACAGATTACAAAATCGCAAGAAAAATATGTGCATATCTACAATGCATAAAATCAGAAGCTTTAGAATTAGAGTTTAATACAACTTAATTTATTTTGATAAATAAATGGGTTCAGATAAAAGTGACCATTTCAAAGCTCTTTACTAAATTGACAAAAGCATTCCAAATTTTTTAAAAATGTACACTCGGGAGTATCTTAAATAATAATAAGATTGTCTTTTCAGGGTAACTACAGTAAGAGTAACTACAGTCGACTCACGGTAATTCAAACCTTTGATAATACGAACCTCTCGATAATTCGAAGTATATGCTCAGCCCCTAGAAAGACTCTTGATATTTTGAACTAAAACAATACGTTTTGGTATACTCAATATTTCGAAGTGAAATATGTGGTTGACCAGAATACAACACGCGATAATTTGAAGTGATCTAATAAAACTCTTGACAATTCTAACACTCACTATCATGTAGAGTCCGGTTGCAAAAAGGTTGGAGAATACATTTTTTGGCGTTGTATTACCTCTGCTTGTTGCCCCTGTAACGAAGCCCCTTTGATGACGATCGGAGTTGACTCCAATAACTCTAACAGAAGCTAAAGTGTGTGTCACTAAACAAACTACGCAACTTTTACCTTCAAAATCATGTTGATGCGGTCGTTTTTCAAACTTTATTTATTCTAGAAAAATCTACTGACAAAGTTAAATTAAATGCCATAAAAAATAACATGTTTTCGTCCAAAAAAAAAAAAAAACTCCAACTAATTATGTACAATACGTATTCCTTAATATTGTTTTTAATACATAAATGTATACTTTTAAAATAAAAGACTTTTATCTTCTGTATAATATTTATACTGTAAAATACGAGCTTTTTTGTAAAATACTTTAAAATAATTTTATACATATGTACAATTGTTGTTTTATTACATAGTTTCAAATTTAAATGCATTAGAAAAAAAATTCGGGAGTTTTTTCTTACCTTCTTGATAATTCGAACTCTTGATATTTCGAAGTTTTTCATTGATCTCTTCAACTTCGAATTATAAAGAGTTGACTGTATATAAAGTTCCTATCGGAAACTGAACTTTTTAGAAACATTTAATTTTCACTAATTGCAGGAATGAAGTTCATACTAAAAGGCTTATTGCATCTCTAAAGGGGAATCAGTAAAACAGATTTCATTACAGTTCTTTAATCGAGCTCTCCTGATGAGGATTAATTTATTAGTAAATATAGTGACCAAATGACTTCTCCCCTTTCATTTATTTTTATTCTTCCTTAAATTGCACACACACACACACAAAAAAATATTCATTAAAATCTTTGATAAGGTACTTGTCAAGATAATCGACTCTATTATTTAAAGTTAAGATTGTTTTAATTTTATAAATCTATTTTTGTTTTATGATGGCATCTACAAAAGCTATTAGTGAGTTTAAGAGAGGGCAGAGGATTTCTATGCAACAGAATGTCGTGAAAGTATCCGAAATTTCAAAGCAAATTAGAATATCAAACAGAAGTATAATAAGGATATATGAAGCATATTTAACTAAAGGTAGCACTAAAGCTTCATCATTTAGGGGACATAGACCTCCCAAAAAATGACAAAACGTGATGAGAGGAAATTGAAGTGTTGCGAACGTACAAAACATGTGATTGACAACTGTACAAATTACAAAAGAGTTCAACTTAAACTCGAAAACAAAGATCTCTTATAGAACAATGCGAAGAAAACTTAAATTTCTTGGGCTTGGAAGTCAACGACCAACACGAAAACCTTATTTGTCTTCTTTGAATAGATGATAACGTTATTTTTGGCTAAGGAATTGAAAATCTGAAACGTAAAAATGTGGAAAAAAGTTGCATGAACCGATGTGAGCCGTTTTACACATTTTACAAACGATGGCATACAAAGAATTCGTTGGGAACAACATGAAGGTCTTCTTCCAGATTGCATACAACCAGTTGTACAGACAGGGGCAAAGGATTAATGATCTAAGAAACATTTGGTTGAAATTGGATCAGTCCCCTTACCACTGTAAAGGGTAACAGAACTGGGAATGGTACTTCATCTAGAAAAGGTTGTTGAACCATTAATGGAAGATCGGTTTCCAGATGATGATGGAATATATCAGAACGACAATACTACTCCCCTTCGCGTCAAAACTGTACAGACCTAATTTATCATAACCATGGTGTATTTCATCACCTGAAATGGTCATCAAAAAGTCCTGATATTAGTGTAACCGAAAATCTGTGAGATGAACTGGAAAGGCATTTAAGAGAGTCGAATAACATTCTAACAAATGTCAAAGAGCTAGAAATATCACTTCATAAAGTACTGCCTAAAATCACTATGGAGATATGTCAGAAGCTTATTTCATCAGTACTAAGACGAATATTGTTCTTTAGAAAGCAAAAGGCGGAAATATCAAACATTAAATGAGGTGACAAGTCATTTGGCCGGTATGTGTTAAGAACAGAAGACAAGAAATTAAAGATCAGTATTGGATTGAAAGTGAGTTGCTTTGATAACATGGTAAACATTTTTTTCAGGGGATTGTATTTCAATGTGTTAAATTATGTAAATTTTTTTTATTTTAATTACTTATACAATAATTAAGAAAGAAGAAAATAAATTAATTAAATTAATCAAACCATCAGTAAAATATTAAAGATATTTTTTTTGGAAGGACCTCCTTTTTTTCACTTTAAAATAACGGAAAATTAAGAGAATAAACACGTTTTTTTAAAAATTCGGAAACTTTTTCTTGAATTAAGCAGCAAGTTGTAGAAAATTACACTTTGAAATAAATGTAATTACCTCAAATAATTTATTTAGCCCAGAAACCTAGAAATCACATTTATACGTTTATTTTGTATTATATCGTTGCGTCATTTGTATTTACTACTCCTTGAAAATTGTTACAAGTTTTTCTCTTTCTTCTTATGTTCTGTACGTACTGAGAGAAAACGCATATCCCTTTTTATATCAAGTATCTCACATCAAATATATCTCTTTAAAAAAAATAAAAATCAAGGAAGTTTATCTCAAAGAAGTTCATTCTTATCACAGATGGAAACAGAATACTTTTAAAATTGATTGAATGCGACACTAAATTCCTATTTTTAACACAAAAATTCATCTGAAATGGAATGTTATTTCGCTGACTAGAATCTGAAGAAATAAAATGATTTAATTGTAAAGAAACTAAATAGATTTTATCAATGCTTCAACTTAGCATGAAATAAAGAATTCTGCGAAAACCTTATCAACAACAGAAAGGGGGAAAGATTTAAGTGCAGCCTATTAGTCAATAAAAGAATGTTTTCACTGCTAGTTTCCGTCAGAAGCTTTACATGTCTGGCTGAACAGAAGACAATTTATTCTAGAATTTGTTTGCTTTTTAAAGTTTTCTATCTGCTGGAATTCCTTGTAACAATCACTGCTGTTTTCAAATTCAATACAATGCTATTGAAGAAAATTTGAATATAATTAAAACAAGGAGTTATAAGATTTTTCCTTAGTTCAAAGATTCGATTTATAAATGCAAGGTATGTGAAACTGCTTTTTCTGATTCGCGAAGAAACAAATGACCTTATTTTTTAAAAGTGAAATAGAGTTATTCTTGTGTACAGCTTTACGTATTTAAATGTTCATAATATTATTGAATAAAATAGAATTGTGTAACTTTATTTGTTTTCTTAGATCTTCTATTAGTATCTCTAGTACAGCGATTCTTAAACTTTCTTTCACCTTGGCCCGTTTTATGTATACCTGATATCGCAGATCTTCAAGATTTTGAACAATAACAAAAACAATTAGTTTTATAAACTTAAAATAATATTAACTTGCAAGGGATGTCCCGTGACACCCTTTAGTGATTGGGAGTTTGAAGGAATACCAGCCACAATCAAAACAGATATAATTTATTAATTCTTTAATAAGTCTCACAAACCCAGGCTAGGAAATGCTCCTATAAATAAGTATTGGAGCAAAAAAGCGAGGTAGACGAGATATTTAATATAAATTGAATCACTTACTTTTGGAACGTTTCAGTGATATACGCTCTAAATAAGCTTAACTCCATTCTCATCTATTCGACCTCTAGTTGAAATTAATAAAATTCAACTATATGTATTATTGACTAAGCTGTCAAATATCAATCATAAATATTAAGTAATTAATCAACGAGTTAATCTCAACTAGCTTTCCTCTACTTTACGTTAATCACTAAATTCTGTCATGTAACTCCTAACCTCTCTCTCTCTCTCTCGAACCTAAAAGTTAATGCTTAAATATAAGCCCTGATTTACAGAAACCGCATCTTCTTTTTTGGGAGAAAGTTTTCAATTGACAAATATTTAAAGAGATAGATTTTCCCCAAGAGGATTAGTAGGAGACACTAGAATAGGCCCGTTACAGACTTTAAATAATATAGTCGGTTACTCTGACAAATATAATTTATATGGTATTAATAAATATTTTCTATTGTTGCAATTTAAGGAAGAATAAAAATAAAAATAAGTGGAAGGTGACAAGTTATTTGGCCACTATGTTTAAAAGATATCATTTTGCAAAAATAATATAAAAATTTAATTTTAACCTAATAAACGTGTAAAAAGAAATTTTAAATCGAAAAAACGAAAACCAAGTTTAATACAGAACTCTACTTCTGTTTCTATAATTTACCTAAGGAAAATAACATCCTTGTAAGAGAATAAATTTGAAGAATTAATTGAAGAATGGGATAATTGTTATCTTTTCAAAATAATAAAACAGTAAAAGAATTTAATAAAGGCGTGTCGTAAATTTCAAATATTTTTTAGCTATTCCTTGGAATTATCAAGTGTAAATAATTTTCATTTTGTATTAAATTAATTACTTAATACCCATTGTTGTTTTATTTCTGTGTTATTAAGTTTTTAAAATACAAAAACAGAATTCAAAAGTTTTATTTAAAGATATTTTAATGGAAACTTTTAATTAGATTTTGGGACCAAATTTTTAAAAATGTTGCTAAAATAGTTAAATTAATGAATACCTTGTTAAAATGTTTGGTTTTAGGGCATAAATAATCTGACAAGTTTAAATTTGCTATTAAATTCTATAGTTTATAAGTAAAACTAACATACAATTATGAAAATAAAATTAAAACTAACAATATTCCTTTTTAAATTCTTTTTAAAAAACTTTCCTTATCAAAACCTTACATATAATTTTGTTATAACTTAGGTGTTATTTGAAGGCTTTCTTACATATAGATAGCAACATAAATGGAGTTATTATATTTTTGTTATTTATATCCTTTCGTAGATAAAGTTATTTATCAAATTCCTTTGAATAGGAAACAAAAAATTAATTAAATGTTTATTAAGATATAATAAATTAAGATAAAACACAGGTAGTTCAGTAGTTCTGCAGAAAAAAAAATTGTTTTTTCAAACTGTCGGAAAAAAATGGTTATAATTTAAAAGCATTTTTTATTTAGATTAAAATGATCAGATATAATGAGCAAAAATGTTTATTGGATGACAAATTAAAGGCTTTACTCGAAAAAAAGAATGCATAAAGATCTTAGAATTCAGTAATTAATCTTTACGAACTGAATAAATAAGAAGCAAAGAAAAGAAGGTCCGTAGGGGGGATTCACGTGGTTCAATTAGAGAAATAAGGTATTATATTTAATTGCGTTACATCATTAGCAAATATAAAACATGTCACCCCGCAATGCAAAAAAATAGTTGTAATAATTAAAGAAATATTTACATGTAAAAAAAAACGCGTAAAACTCAAAAGAATGTTTTAATGATATTTAATTATTGAGATTGTAAAATTCTACATGCATGTACATTTTTCTGAAATTTTTATCCATTTTTTTAAAAATTCATAATTAATGATTTATTTTTAAATTAATGATTCATGTAGTAAAAAAATTATGCCTTATTGTTTTCAAACTATTATTTTAAGCATATATTTCTATTTTTCTAATCATAAAAACATATTCTTTTAAGGGATTTATAGTTAAAAATGATGCTAGGAATAAAACCTATCATAATTGTTAAGCTCATTTGCTGCTTTTTTAAAAATTCGAATTGATTTATAATTCTAAATTAATTAATCTATGTCTAAATTAATTAATATATGTATTTAATCTATACCTAAATTAATTAGTCTATTAATGGTATGTAATCTGCGGGAGATTATTTTTTTTATAATCGAAATGGATTGTTTTATTATGCTTTGTATAAACATAACAGAAATATTTCTTGTTCCTGTCGTAATAGCTATTGCAATATTCATGATCTTTTAAATGCTATTTTGAATTTTCTCAATATATATATATTATAGGTCACAATCATTAAAAGAATAACTTATCCAAAAAACTAAAAAAAGAATGATTATAAAAAAATAAAAAAATAAAAAAAAAAAAAAAAAAAAAAAATAATCGTCTAAAGAATATTCAAATATAAATTAATTATAAATCTAATGATAAACTTAAATATAGCGAATATATACATGTTGTATGAACATATGTCGATTATATTTGCTTGTGCTAAATTCTCTTCCGAAAGACGTACTCTCATGAATTGCCTACAAAAGAACAATATAGCGTGGCCTCCTCCTTTCTCTGCCTTTGTCCAGAGCAAGTCTTATTTTACATCGTTTTGTGCATATATTAATAGCATTTTTTCTCGTATTGTTTAGATTGTAAATTAAAATTTTTTTATTATATTATTATTATTATTATTCGCGTTTTTTCTAACATTTACTGTGTATGTTTCTGTTTTTTCTTCTTCTTTTTTTTGCAAGTGCGTATATATATATGTCTGTGTGTATATTCTTAAGTATTTGTGCGTATGTATGCTTTTTATGCATTTGTATTTTTGAAAATCTTCTGATCACACATGTGCTACCAAACCTCCACCATTGTATAATTTTAGTTACTGAATGTCTCCGTTTTTGTGCACGTGAGCAATCTTGTATTTTGTTCTGTGTTTATTGTATTTGCATCCCTTCTTGTTTCTTTTTACCTTTTGATTCCCAGCATCTTATATTCTACTATTATTGTACTTATTTTTTATACACAATTAAAAATCATTAAAGACATTTATCCAATAATCCCTGTAAATCCGACTCTTGATAAGCACAGGCAACACACGATTTAAGATTATACATTTATTTATTTAATCAAGGATTAACTTTGACAATTTTTTTAGGAAGTGTTGAAATCATTAATGCACTCAATTTAAATCGAAAGTTAAAGCTCGATCTTATGTAATTTTTGTTCCAATTTATCTCGAAATTATATAATATAAACTGTAATTTCAAATTTATGATATTTGTAAGAATAAAAATAACAAGAACACAGTCGAACTCTTAATACTTTTATCTAATTTCATGACCCAAATTGGCGAGAAAATTCAAATTATCTACTCGACAACAAACCCAATTAACATCAACTATCAACAAAAAATTAAGCTGGACATCTCTTCTACTTATATTTAAAGGTAAAATATTTAATTATATTTCCAATATGTGGTTATATCCACATTTCACGAATGACAAAATCATCTAAAATAGCCAAAAATAATGAATCCTTCTGTATTTAGCCATTGAAATCTATTTCTTGACACCCAGTGGTACTAAAACGAAATATTTAATATTAAAATCTAAATTTTATACATTTTTAGCTATAGTTTCTAGAATTAGTGAAATAAATATACAATTAAACTGTAATTTTTCTTCCTTTGACAATTGGGGAGAAAATAAAACAACCATAGATCGTTATGTTTAGATCTTGATTTTTTTAAAAAAAGTGCTAAATAAAAAAGTTGCAGTATTCTCTTATGATGGAATATCTCACTTAAGAGAATTAGAATGCATAACTAATCATTTCTTTTTCTATTAGTAAAATAAATCGTCCTGTGTTCTTAATCCTTATATGCTATTCTATTTTCATGAAAAAGAAAGTATGCCAACGCGAACAATAATCCTAATTTTCTTTTCTTTATCATTAAAATATTGCATATAAAGAATATAAAGGCATATAATCTTTCATTTCTCAGAAATATTTTTTGAACATAATGAGGTAATAATAGAAAAATCACGCAAAAAAAATTGTCATTTTGTTAAAGCATCTCATTAAATGATTATCCATTTGATTCAGAAATATAATATATCTTTTTTACATTGTGTTACGTAGTTTAAAAAGCACAAAAGTTAAACAAATAAAATCTAAACTCTTTTAATCCAATATCTATCCAAAATTATAGGAAATCATTACTTTCAAGTCTAGAATCATAAAAATGGGAGTCAATTCTAGTTGCAGTGCGACGACTAAAAACATGAAATACCTTAACCAAGGGATAGAACTATATGTTCGATAAAAGTTCTTGAGTCAATAATGGCAATGGTTCTCCTGAGACCATATATTCTCAATGCGTCTGTAATTCTAATTTAAGTTCTTTGTCTTGAAGTAAAACTATTCTATTTCGAGGAAAGTCTAGCTTATTTTATTTGTGTACTACTAGTTTATAGCTTTCTTTATGGGCTTCAAGAATAAATCATTGAACACTATTACATCTTATACCAAACTATTTCATTTTTGGTCGTTTGGACGATGAATTCAATTTTTTAAGTTTTTCTACAATTTTTCTGTATTATATTAAATCCTTTAAGGAAAATGGAAGAATTTTGCCATACCATTATAAAACTAAGGATTGAAATACTCTTTTTCTGAGTTCTAGGAACATTGGCTACATCTAACAGCTCAAATGTTTCGATATTCTATTCAAATATTTTTTTTCAAAAGTTAATTTAAGAGTAAATCAAACAAAGACAGCTTCAAGAAAAAAGGACCAATGTTTCATTCACATAATATGGAAACACAAATAAAATTTTCATTAGTGGATTTAAAGACATGGTTTTTAATCTTCTTAAAACAGAGATAATTTTATTTGAAATCAAAATCAAATCATTTTGATATTAAAGAACGAATTCATGTATGACGTATTTTAGATTGTGAGCATTCATTTTTAAATGTAATTCGATACACACACTCAACTGACCGTGACACCGTTTGAATCAGTATGAACACACTAAAATACACTCATGTCCATAAATTAAGGATAATTCAGAATCACACAGAAATTGAACTCTAAAATAAAAATTTCACCTGTAGAATTATCACACACATCTTGAAGAAGAATATGCGAACTATAGGAAACCACCAGATGGCGCGGATAGTACGTCACAATGGCGAGAGTATAAGAGAGAATAAGTAATAAGGAACGGTGGCAAAGAAGTAAAATTGTTCACAAGCGCTTTAAAAGCCTTTCAGTGCAATAACCGCATAGTTATGGCACAAAGGAAGCATTTGGATGATTTTTTACGTGGTAGAATTATCGGACGACTGGAATGTGGACGTACTCATCTGGAAGTATCCGAGGAACTTGGAATCGCCCAGAGTGTCATCTCCAGGCTTTGGCAACGATTCCCAGATGATGGTAATGTGAGTAGATGTTACAGCACAGGTCGCCCCCGAGTTACAACGCCGAATGAGGACCGGTATTTGGCAGTTACTGCCAAAAGAAACAGACTGAGCACAGCATCAGACCTATCTCGTCAGCTCTCTTCAGCTACCGGTACGACAGTTTCAAGGCAGACCGTGTACAGACGCTTAGGGCACATTGGTCTATATGCTCGTAGGCCTGTCAGATGTGTTCCCCTTACCGCAACTCACTGTCGCCTGCGATTAACCTGGAGTAGAGAGCATGCATTGTGGACACCGCAACAGTGGTCTTGTGTGATGTTTTCCGACGAGTCCAGGTTTAGTTTGCAGTCTGATTCTCGCCGGACTTTCATATGGAGAGCGCCAGGTACCCGTTACCACCAAGAGAACACCATTGAACGACACCGTTACGGTGGTGCAGGATGGCTCGTTTGGGAGGAATTATTCTTGGTTCCAGAACTGACCTGCATGTTCAGAGTGTAACGATGACAGGCCACATCTATCGGATGTCATTCTGGAACAACATGTACGTTTGTTTCGGGGCGCCATGGGTGCTGAATTTCTGTTTATGGATGACAACGCCGTCCTCACCGTGCAAACATTGTAGACGAATGCCTTCAATCGGAGGATATCACCCGTATGGATTGGCCAGCATACTCACCGGACTTGAATCCAATAGAGCATGTGTGGGATATGCTTGGCCGACGAATTGCAGCCCGTCAACCCCCTCCCACCTGTCTACCGGAACTTCGGAGGGCATTGCTTGATGAGTGGTGTAATATTCCCAAGATCAGATTGATAATTTGATACTCAGCATGCGTAGGCGTTGTAAGGCCTGTATTGCATCGTCTGCGAGACATACTCCGTATTAACCATCATACTAACCATGTTACACTGTTTTTTGTAAATAGGTTTTTTTTTGAAATTTGCTCCAGGGAGTAAAAATCGCAATTTTTATTAATTATGTCAAACATATAGCA
>BMAO01017757.1:0-20962 GCA_019973975.1 Trichonephila clavata
TTTACGCTAGAATACTCCTTACTTCCAACAGAAGTAATGTTCTGAAAATGAACGATACTCATTAGTCAAGGTCAAGAACAATGAGATTGGTTCGTGCTCGTCCACTGAGGTAACTCATCTTCAGTTCACTTGTATATAGGTTCTTCTTGCTATTTGACTAGCGTCAAATGAATTGCTAATTTTTAAAAAAAGTTTCTGTACTATATATAATCTATAAATGAGTAATAAACGAAAATCAGTAAGGGTGTGACCATTGCTTATCCGCCATAATCTATCCTCTGAAAATCGGTTTTCTTCCCATCCAGCCAACTTGGCACTTCGAGCTATAATAATTCAATTCCAAAAATAAATGTAGCTACTGAATAACATATAAATGGCCAGTGACAAAGATAATTGGATTTTTACTTCGTTTACGACGAGAAAAGGCCTACAATTGGGTTCTGGAATTATAGTCGCTTAGGTGTTAGAAGATATTGTAGGATTTCTCTTTGGTGAGTTTCAGAGGTTGCATATTATTTCTGTTGTGTTCCCACCATTTTTGTTATTTTTTTGCCTTGTCTGCTTATCATGTAATTTGTTCTCTCCCTTATATTATAAAGGCCGATTATTGTGAATATCTATTTTTTTATAATTTCATATCTTATTTAGTCTTTTCAATTTCTGCTGCGTTGAATCCCCCAGAGCCTAAAAGATCAGTAAGATCTCTATCTCAACCAAAACTAGGCATTGAAAAACGTTTATATGATTTAAATTTCGACTTAACATGCATCAATGCCAATGTCGCACCATTGAACATTAAAACGATTTATCAGCTTCTTAATGACGAATCTTATCAGCACAAAAGAAAAATACACTTATGAAAAAAACAGACAAAAAATTGTGCAAAAAGAAAAACATGCAAAAATATTAAATTGAAGAAATTTTCCGAATTGTCCATTGACCATCGATAGAAAAGTGCTCAGATGAAAAAGAAACCTCTGAACAAGAAGAAAAATAGAAAATGATATTTTGGGGTAAGCATGACGAAAGAAAATAATTAAAAGAAAAAAATAGGAAGGAATTGCATGATTTTCAGGTTAAAAAAAATTTTATAATAAAATGTTCAAGCTTTAAACAATAAAAGTGTTCCCTTCCCAACCTATGAAGTATAAATACGACTCAGAAATAAAAATAAATTAAAGTTTGTGATTCATTTTTATTTTTAAATATTCATATATGCAGGCTTGTCTCATAACGTATTACTACAATGAAAAAAAAACATTTTTAAAAGCAATTCCAGCTATAAATTTCAATTTAAATGTATTGATAATGAAAGCTAATACATTTTTAAGAAATGTTGCTAATATCTTCCTGTTAAATTTAATTAATTAAATCTTATTATGTTACAAAATAGTTTTTTTTAAAATCTCTATGGCACTTTCGACTTTCACATCATATGCAATCAAAAAGTGTAAGTGGAAAGTGAACGAATAATTTACTTAATTGGAAGTGAAAAAAAATTTGATTGTTACAAAATGTTATTTTTTTAAAACTTATTATTAGTAAAAATTCAAGATTAAGTTTTTTTGATATAAATATGTTTTTTTTTTTTTTTTGCTATTTAAAAATAAATGTAAAAAAACGTGAAAAAAATTGCATTTTTCTTATTCTTTTTGTAAATTTCAGTGAAAAAAATATATACTTGCATTATTTATATTGATTATTTTCTTAAATTTTAATTGATTTTTCAGGGTAAAAAAGGATTTTTAGTTTTTATATCCCTTGTAAATGCCATCGTATAGACGACTTCCCTATATAAATATCAATTGATGTAAAATGTTGAAAATGTTTTACAGTTTTTTATTATTTGGTATTATTTTTATGACCATTTAATGCAATTTCATACTTTTGACTTGCTTGATGGAACACGTGTCATCAGTTCTGAAAAAGAAATGTCAGTAACCAGCTGATCATATTTATGCTGTAAGTAGCTAAACATCAAACGGAATTTTTTTACTGCAGTTGAGATTTTATAAAACCACATAAACAGAAAAATTTTAAAAAAGGCTTCAATAAAAAATATTTTATTGTGTTATACAGTCGAACCTTTATTTAATGAGGTCACTAAATCCAGAAAAAAAAATCATTGTATGAAAGTTCGTTAAGGTATCCGACTACCCTAAAACTGTACATTTTCCCAAAAATTGACAAAAAACTTTTTATGATTTTATTTTATAGGGCATCTTATTAGCTTCAAAAAATGCCAAGTTTATTATTTTCCGTTCTCTACAACAAACACTACAAGTGTTTTAGTAAAGGAAGATGCCATTACTTGAAGGAAGATATACTTTAAAATGCGTTTTACTGGAAATGCGTTTTTTTTGAAAATACTGAAAAGGGGTCAGTGATTGCTCAAAAGGTTTTGAAAATAATTAACTGAAATTTTTTGTGTATGTTCTGTATAAAAGCAGTAGTGTTTTACCCTTCAGATTTATCAATCTATGTTTTATTACAAAATATAAAGACCCTTATGTTATCATAATATAATCACTGCTTTTTTAAGCAATTCCATATAATAACTAAGATAAAGTGCTCTAGTATTTGTAAAAATTAAAACATCTCTTATTCTAAATATCATTTCAAAAATAAATAACATAGCAATTCATCGGAATGGAAAAATTGAAAATTTGTTCATAAAGTTTTGTTACAAAATAAGACCCATTTATGTTATTTTTTGTAAATTTTTACCCATTTTTTCCCCTTTTAGTGATAATAATTGCGTTTTCCCTTCTTAATTTTAGCATATTTTTCTCAAAATGTACTAAACAAATCTAAAAACTACAAAAAAATCGCCAAATCTCCATTTTTTCAAAAAAAGTTGTGCAAGCAGTCGGATACCTTACATAGAGATTTATCTTTTAATATACATTTAAAACCATTTAAAACATATATTAAATTCATAATCACTGTATATTATTTAAAATAAAGTAGTTATTCACACTTCTTTTAAAATTTTATATCTATTAATTTCACATATCTTACCCATCAAAAAGAAATCTAAAAAGAAAGCAAGTGAAAAAAAAAACATTGTCCAGGAATACATTGTGTTTCCAAATTTAAAAAATAATTTTACATTAGTACTAATTAATTTTTAAGGAAGTTTTCTAATTTTAAGCCTGCGACTAGTTTTATATACTTACATTATTTATATTCAGTCATTTTAAGCATACACTACCGCATGCATCTTTAAATTTAAATACTCATTCAATCTGTTTTTATTTGAATTTTTTGTTTGAAAAATTATGGCCATTTGATTGCTCTAGAGGAGTTAGGCACCCGATAATACCGATTCAAGGTCATTGATCCCCATAAATTGCGCTAAAATAGAGAATAATTTGAAAAAGAAACTGAAATGTTTTAAAAACTGGTAGGAAAAAATAGAATTACGAGAGAAAAAGTTCATTATATAGACAATGCACTTCGCTTGTTGAAGTTATTTTACTAAGAATTCAACAAAATGTTCTTATTTCTAAGAAAAAATTCACTTAAATATAGACGTTTCAAATTTTCATACAATCCTAGTTTTCTTGGATATTAAAGGAGCTTTTGATAATGCTTGGTGGCCTGGTATTCTGAGCCTTTTAAAAAGATCTAACATTCCTAACAACTTATTTGCCGTAATTTCCAGCTTCTTGAAGGATAGATCTGTGACTTTATCTTTAGGTCATTCCTCAAAAGAGAGATTTTTAAACAAGGGATGTCCTCAGGGATCAGTTTCTGGACCTTTTCTCTGGAACATCATTATAAATGATTTTTTGGAAAAAATCTTGGCTTTCTCTTGTGAAACGATTGCTTTTGCCGACGACTTACTTCTTTGTTTTCAGGGAAAGTCTTTTCATGATATAAGCAGACAAGCGCAGCTTACCCTTGATTTTGTATCAACCTGGGCAAAGAATTATAAATTAGAGTTTAATGCTGCCAAATCAAAAGTTATGATCTTGGAGAAAAGAGAAAGCAACACCCTCACTAGCAACCTCACCCTTAATGGGATTCCCCTCGATTGTGTGAAGGAACTAAAATATCTTGGTATTGTCCTTGATAGTAAATTCTGTTGGAAGCAACATATTCTGCATCTTTCAAATAAGTGTGAAAAAATTCTGCTAGGGCTTAACAGAGTTGCCAGAAATAGCTTTGGGATCAAGTCCAATGTCTCATCCCTCATTTATAAACAAGGCATTGTTCCATTTATCTGTTATGGTTCACGAATCTGGGGATCTGCCTTGAAGAAGAAAATAAATTGTCGGCTCCTGCGAAAAATTCAACGAAGAATACTACTTCTGGGTATCGAACGATATCCTATGATGCTGTGTTTGCTATCTCGGGCTTTCCACCTATTGACATCTTTATAATCAGAAATAATGAATTCAAGAATGCAATAAAGAACTGTACCAATAAGAGTCTAGATGGTACCCTGCGATTTTCTGATCTCCCTCATCCTTACTGAACGATTTCCCCTCAATTTTTGTTAATTATCGTAAAAATATCGAAGACAACTTTTCCTGTTGTCTGCTTTACAGATGGTAGCAAAATTAACAATAAGGTTGGCCTTGCATTTGTTATTTTCCAAGATTTTATTGAAATGAAACTCGCCAATTTAGAATAAGAGATGAATGTAGTGTGTTTCAGGCTGAATTACTTTGCATAGCTCAAGCAGTCTCATGGATCTGTAAAAACGAAAACCTTTCATCGGATTTTTTAATTTGCAGTGATCTCTTTCATCTTTATATGCTTTAAATAACATTGATTCTCAAAATCAACTGATTGTTAAAACGCAAATTGATCTCAATTTTCTTCGAAGCAGAGGTGTAAAAGTTTCCTTTTCTTTTGTTCGAGGTCATATGGGAATCTATGGCAATGAACGTGCTGACTGGCTTGCAAAAGAAGCTACAAAATTAAGTTTTTTGATTCCTATGAGCATTCCAAAATCATATTATAAAAATATTTTTAAGGAAAAAATTATTTCTGAGTGGAATAAAATTATATCAAATATCAAATAATGCGCTCTTCACCAAGGAATTTATTCCTTCTATTCAGAGACGTTTAAAGGCTAAACACTTTCAACCTAATTTTATACTTACCCAGTTTCTAACTGGGCATGGAAACTTTAAAGCCTATTTGAAACGCTTTAATTTGTCACCTACTGACCAGTGTTCTTGCTCCAGTGACTCAGTCCAGGATGTCAAGCATCTAATATTTGCTTGTGCTAAATTCTCTTCCGAAAGACGTACTCTCATGAATTGCCTACAAAAGAACAATATAGCGTGGCCTCCTCCTTTCTCTGCCTTTGTTCAGAGCAAGTCTTCTTTTACATCGTTTTGTGCATATATTAATAGCATTTTTTCTCGTATTGTTTAGATTGTCAATTTAATTATTTTTATTTAAAAAAAAAATTGTGTTTTTTTTTACTATTTTATTATTTTGTGTGTGTTTGCTAACAATTACTGTGTACGTATGTATCTCTGGTTTTTTAAAGTGCGTATATATATGTATATATATATATATATATGTCTGTGTGTATATTCTTAAGTATTTGTGTGTATGCATGCTTTTACTCATTTGTATTTTGAAAGTCTTATTCTGATCACACATGTGCTTCCAAACCTTCACCATTGTATAATTTTATTTACTGAATGTCTCCGTTTTTGCATGTGAGCAATGTTGTATTTTGTACTGTGTTTATTGTATTTGCATCCCGTCTTGTTTCTTTTTACCTTTCGATTTCCCATTTGTGCTTGTATCCCTGTACTTAAAACTTCCTACCACTATTGATCGAGTATTGACTTACGTTTGTAAGCCTTGTGTTATACTTGTTGGCACACAAGGAGTCTACCTAGAGTCTCAAAAAAAAAAATATAGACGTTCGTAAATTAGAGGTTCCTTATATGCAGATTCGACTATACATACATTTAATTTTTGCAATGAATGTCCAAAATGGAAGTTTTTATAATTATGGTATGTTAATATATGCACGAAAATCAAAACAAAGCAATTGATACATTTATAAGGCCATATAAATATATTGCACGATTTATAAATTTTAGAAAAAATATTTTTATTTAAAGCTTCTTTTGATGTATACCTAGTACATCCTATAGAAAATCCAAATTTATGATATTGATTACATTATTTGTGTTAGTATTTTTATCATCGTAGATTGATTTTTGTGTTGACACAATTTATTTGTACCTGAAATTAAAAATTACATGTATATAATCATCTATTACAAGTGCGTCATATAAAATAAACATAAGCTTGAGTGACTAAATGTACCTTTGCTTATTGAGGAAATATATTTGTAAAATGGTTGAAATTTTTGTTTCTTTGAATTTTATGGATATGGAGAATTAAATGTTGAAGAAAATTCATTAAATAATATTAAACTAAAAGAAATTTTAAATAAATTCAATTAAAAACAATAAAAAAATAAAACAAGAGTAATTTTTATGAAGAATAATTGCATCATTTATGAATATTTTTATAAGGTAAAGAAGAAATAATTTATTTTTGACTGGTTAAAATACAAATTTATTTTTAAGAAATTTATCATACTAATTAAATATCAGAAACAAAAATCTTCTAAGAGCAGCATTTTATTTTTATTTTGTAATAAATAAGGTGGATGCGTTAATAGATATAAAGCCTTAGAATTATGATATTATATTTTAAATATACATCTAAGTAATATTAAAAAAAATTTTACTTTCCAAAAAAAATAAAAGGGCTTATTCAAAAATTGTAATCATAAATTATCTAAGTAATTTATAATTTTGAGTAACTCTATCGTTAAAAATTCATCATTTACTTTAAAATTACTTAAAATGTGTTCCTTAAATTATGACATATTTCAAGGTATTACAGTAAAGTTCCGAAAACAAGGCCTAATGAGGACAAAAGAGTGGCCGAGTTTGTGAAAATACTGGGGCAACGAGAATGGGATTAAAGAAAAAGAATAAGGACGTGTATTTCCTTAGGAAATATTTAACTGCACTTGTATGTATTATTTTCCTAAATATACAATAGGAAATAAAGGGCCAGTACACCCTTAAAAAAGGGAAAATTCGAACTATACGAAAACATAGAGACCTTATCGCATGAATTTTCTTGAAAAAATGCATAAATTTTAAATTTAAATATTGCTAAAAATTGACTTGTTTCTGAAATGAATACAAATGTTTTTTCAAGATATTAATGTATTAATAGCGATAGGACAAAAAATATCAAGGACTTTGGGATTACTGGAAAGAAAAAGCTTAGCATTTGAAATAAAAATAAACTTGTGATTTATTTTTCTTTTAGAGATAAATCTGTTGCTTGCTATTGGGATGTGAATAAAAACCAACACAAAAATTATCATAGCTCTGGTTTTTTAAACTTAGAGTTTTCAAACGCTGTGTGTATGTTGTTCTACAAAAATACATCAAAAGGATTTAGTCAAAATCATTGAATTGATTTTTTGACTGATTTTTGTTAATTGAACCGTACTGCCTTCCCTTATACAATCATATACATATCAATAATTAATGTACCATATTATAAAGTTAGAGCAGAATACAGTCTTCTTATTCTAAATATCCATTACATTTCTTTTCATTTTCAAAAGTTCATAATTTTCTGTTTTTGTTTTCTGATTTGGTACATAATTTTATTCTCAATGACAGCAAGTACCTAAAATTATGTATTAGATTATAAACCTGCTATACAATATTTTTATTGATTCTTATATTTAAGAAGAAATTAAAATTTTAATATTCAAAGCGCATTTATAATATTACTCTATATTGTAAAAACGAGAGAATGCTATCGTGAATTTTATGTTACATAATTTTAAGAATACTAACAAATGTATTAATCATAGTTTTATTTAAAAAAAGAACTATTCAATTAAGGAAATTTCCCTTCAGATATATATGGCCATAAGGAAAAAAAAAAACATGTTCCATTTAATGAAACACAATATAGTATATTACTCGAAATGTAAATTAAATTAAAAATTATTTATAATTAAGGTATATTTTTTATAAATTATTCGCTAGAGAGAGAGAGAGAGAAATGGCGGTTTAAATACCGTACGTTTTGTTTCGTTATTACCTACTTTAAATATCACGCTACAAAAAATATCTTACTGATGATAAATTCTTTATAATTACGTTTTTGTTTCTTTTTTTTACCTGAATGGTACATTTTGTTTCATTTCTGATTAGATATACGAAAGTAGTTATAAAACTGAGTGATAATATCACAAATGTATACCCAGATGAAATCGCGCTCTCTATACTAACGATAATGGTCGTGTGGAGTTATGGAATTACAACAATATTTTTCTTTTATAATTATTTTTATTGCATAAATAAAATTTTTAATTCCAGTGAATAATTTTACTAAGAGAAAGAATACATAACTATTTTTAAGGATTTTTCAATTTTTTCTTTGTAATTTAAAAAAGAAAATCTAATCAAACTAAACTAAAATGTTTAAAATGTTTGACTTTAATAAAGGACACAATATCACATACACTTTTCACTAACATTATAGAAATACTATTTACAAGCAAAACTGTGATGTTTTGTTTAAGTTGTTGTAGTTTTACTATCCTTTAATGATCGACAAATAACATGCTGGACCTTTTGTTTGTTTATGTCTTTTTGACAGTGTGTCTTGTGGTACACTTATGACTTCATATCTTTCTTGAGGAAATTTTTAGACAGCATTTGAAAATATTCTTTTCAACTCAAACACTCTATGTTCATCGCTTTTCTCATATTTACTTTCGCTGTCATGATTAATATCCGTTTAAAAAAATTGCCACTATTAAAAAAAAGAGGGAGCTCTCTACAAAATACATTTTAGTTCCCATGAAGACTGTCAAATAGGAAGATATACTGACAAGGTCTTTGGTAACTAACAATTTTCTCAGAAGTAAATACTTCGTGAGCTTGGGATGACTCTGTGCCCCTCGCGTCTCCCGGATTAAGCATAACTTTAAATCTTTTTCACGCAGCATTTTTCAGTTATTGCGTACTTCTATTCCAATTAACCTTAAAAGAGCTTTCCTTAATTACTAATGTAAACCATCTATTGCTTACCTCTAAGCAAATAAAAATTAGTTGCTTTAATCAACATTTTTTTTTAAAGAAATAGGATGTATATGATAAAGTTATTATTTCCTCTTTAATGCTGAAAGATTATTTTTTCTCCAGTTAAATTGCTTTATTTTGCTACACCTACACTTGTGAGGCTTTTAATAAGTAATTAATATTTATTGTCATCAGACTAAATCTTCATAAATGTCCAAAGAAGTTTTAAAAAATTTATGAAATTCAATAATTAATTTATTTGAAACAAATCAGAAAATAAAAACAAATTCTTCCAAATGTGAGACATTTATTATTAGTGAAAGCTTATGGAAGCCAAAATTATTTTTATCAATTGACACATTTAGATCTATAACAATCCATGGTAGTTTGACATTAACTATTGGAGCAAACTATTATTACTTGGAAGGGTATTTTAGATTATTTCTATTTTTATCAAATGCATTCTCCAAGTTATATTAAGGCATTGCTTGGTTCATGCAGTTCATTCTGAACTTTTGTGAAATACCTCGCAGACTTTTTTGAAGCTTTAATCATCGAAGCTTCTGTCTGTTTAAAACGTTTATCATCTCTATGACCTTTTATTACTAACCTAAATAAGTCATTCAGAGACGTAAGAAATATGGTACCTCTATTTTTATTGCATAAAATTTTGTTTCCCTATTCTCTCTTATTTTCTCCTACGTTAGAAGATTTTGCCATATTCTTGCCCTGCCTTAATATACATTAGAAAAATTATTAGGTATCTTATTTTTTTAGAAATTATAATTTATGAATGGTTTTTTTCTGTAAAACCTTGTATTTTACACGAAAACAGAAACCATATTTATCGTTATTATGGTTTCTGTTTTCTTTTAAACAGAAAACATATTTATCATTAAGCCGCCTGGATAGCGTAGTAGGTTTGTTGTTGGCCTTTTGCACCTAAGGTAGCGGAATCGACCCCAGCCCAAATCAGTTGATTTTCATTATGCAAAAAATCGACAGCGGTTATGTCGTATGATTATGCGGCACGTAAAAAATCCCATGGGTGCCCATTTGGCTTGGACAGTTTTAACAAATTTAAAATTAATAAGCATAATTTCGCAACGTCAGAGCTCAGGTGCCTCCTTCTGGGGAGGAAACTGGGCTTCAAAAATACATGCGGCAATTGGTATCGCTTACATCGGCATATTGGTATGTGCACATTAATTTTGCGTAATGCACAATGCAATTGTTTGTACATTATTGCATTGCACTCACATTATTGAAAACATTATATGTAACTTTATATGTCCAAAACTAAATTTAATCTTAAATTTTTCTTTAATTTTTTAATCAATTAGGCAAGAATTCACGTTCCACAAAGATTTAAAACAAATACCTGTATAAATATTAATGGAGCATTGTTGATTCCAGTGAAATTGAGCTTATTTTAAAGTTTTAATATGAAATACATAGTATTCTAAGGGACACTAAAGTAATATATTTTGATTTAGGTGTCGATAAAAATGTTTAAGATATACACTAAATGAAGAATTTTTTAAAGTCTGAAAAATATGTAAGAGTGGAATTTTTTTTTTTACGATGCTATATATTTTGGCTATATTTTGAGTGAAAAGTAACGGAGTTATCGAAAAACCACATAGACTTGAATTTCTAACTTGGTTAACTATTTAAAACACGATTAATGAGAAACGTATGACACGCGTAATAAAACTTGTAGCATTGAAATTGAAAGAATTATTTTCTTAGTTCAGGATAAATTCAAAACAAATTTTTTGTTCAGTTAGACTGTAAAATTTTGGAACAAATTTTTAATAACAATTAAATATGAACAATTTCGATCATTGTTTACATTAACACACATTAAATTTGTTATATATTTATAAAATCCTTCTTCAGTTTCTTTTAAAATTATGTTTAAATATCTTGTTTTAAGCTAAATTAAAATTAAAATTAAAATTACAAATTATTATGTTTTTATACTATTATCAGTGCTATTTTTATTTAGAATGCTTTTCGTTTAAAATAACCAGACTGAATAGAACTAACTATATGACTGGTTTTATTTTTAGTGCATCAGAAACATCCCCAGCATTAAGACAAACAAATTCGCTTAGAGCAATCTAAATGTAGTATATTTTAACACCTAATTTTAAAATGGAAAAGATTTTAAACGATTATTGTAGAGATACTCGTAGTAGAGGCGTGTCCTAACATATAGGCAAAATTAGAGACAGAAACAAATTTAAAAAAAAATACAAATAACTTTCGAAATTCGCATTGGGTGTGAAAAATGTTAAGCAAATGACAACATATCAAATAATGAAAAAACATGTGTTGTAACTGGTGTCATATATTATATAAAAGCAAAATTAAAGTAAAGAAAAATCATTATGATAAATTAAATCGATAGGAGTATTCTCTAGCAATCAATCACTCCTACATAAAATTGTGAAGTTTATACAAAGTTTCATAAAATTTAACAATTTCGAAATAAGGTCATTTCACAATGTATACATATTTTTTGTAATATTGTGTTAAAAGTACAAAATAAAACAATCAAATTATAGCTAAATATCATCAATCACTTCACACAATAAATAGCGATGGACTTAATGTATTTGATTCACGGCTGCGATCACTGAGCGATTTATTTGCTAATTCCATCGTTATCAATTTTGCGCACGGATGTTTTTCTCTTCTATATTACATAAATATGCTTCATGGTTTGTTCCACTTAGCAATTTTTTGTATAAGAGATGTCTACAGTAGAATATATTATTAGTTCCTTGCGAAATATCTTATTTATCTAATTACATTATTTAATTCCAATAACATACTAAACTAAATGAAGGAGATTTATTTGAAATGAACACTACCGCACAAATAGAACTGGACAAAAAAGTCCTTCTAATTAGTATAATAAGCATGCACTTTGGTAGAAATATCATTAAAATGGAGTAAAAATGGAGCAGATACGAAGATACTGTCCAACATTTATTTCGTTATGTATTGAGAATATGTAGAAAAATATAGCAGTTTCTTAGAAGCATCTACAAGAGATATAATGTGCAACATATCTATGAAAGAACGATTGATAAATTTACACATAGCAAATTATTGACAAAATCCATAAAAGAGGTAGCTGGTGAAGGAATTTTGATTCCGGGCACATTTAAGTTCATTTTAACGAATTTTGTTCGATAACTAATTAATTATTTTTGTTTTCGATCTGAAGACGCGTTAAATGAGACCTTTTGATATTGAATATTGTAGATAAAATGCCTTAAAATTTAAAACAAAATTATTATTTCTGATCAACGAACACGTATTTAAAACAATTTAAAAATCGGCTAGAAGAAATTGGTACATTATGTTTAACACTCACATTGTATTGAAGATGTTAATCATGAACAAATTAATTAACATAAAATTTTTCAAACCGTATAAAACCGGGAATTTTAAGCATATAAATTTAATTATGTTTCTAGGGTTATTGGAGTGATTAGGGAAATGATTTCAGATAGGTTTAAATCATAAGCGGGAAAAAACTGCTCTTCCGGTATCGATTCAAGATCTTTTCTTTCACATATAGCTGCATGTAAATCTAAACAATGGTAGTACTATGGAAATTTGAAAACTATAAGCTTACTTTAAGTTGAAGTTTTAAATATTTTATATTATAAAAAAACTAGACAAGGAAAAACAAAATTGTTAATATATTTATTTTAAGCCACTTTCGTTGAAGAAAAATACAAATAGTTGTCTGCTGAAAAATAAAAAAAAATGGTTGGAGCATCGGAATTTTTTTAGCGAATTCCAGCTATAATTATTATGAAATGGAAGAATGTGATGCAAATCATTTTTATTCTGAAAAACTTTATCGTATAGACTTCTATAAAACAGATATGTGGATGTCCTACGGTATATATTTTATTACCCAATGACATGTCTAATGTAGAGAATTTCCAGAGAAGTTTGTGATAATTAAAAATAACACATAATTACATTATATTAAGGAAACCATTATTTTCTCATTGGATATCCATTAACAAATAATCATCAAAATCAAGATAAAAATAAACTCTGCTCTTATTTGAATATTTTCAATACTTAATCTAATTCATTTCATTATTTCAACATTTTTTACTCTTTTAATATAACAATTTTTACTTCGGAACTTTTAATATTCCCTACTTTCAGAGTAGTTTACTTCAATTTTTAACTTTTTAATACTGATCCATTACTTTTCGTGCTTTCTTTCTTCTTCACTAGTTGTACAAAATTAGAATAACAAAATTGTTTGCACACAAATGAGTTAGGTCGAATTCCCTAAATTTTACGTATCCTTTTGAAATATATATAAACTGGATTTTATCATAACAATTATACCGATAAAGAATTTTAAGTTAGTAATTGGAAAAAGCGGTAAGTTTAAAGTTTTAAAGACGAAATAGAATTTAAATTTTCTTATGAATAAGATATGTATACATATATATGTAAAATATACAAAAATTAAAATGTAGAACATTACATATTAAAGAGCAAAATTAATACTTTCGTTTTTATTGATGCATATTTTACTTTGATGTCCCAAAAACAATTTTAGTTTCATTCGAAAATACTTTGTGTTAATATCTTTTAATCCATCACTATTAATAAAAGAAAGAAACTGCGCAAACTTACTTCCAGCCTCCTTTTATACAAATTACCGAATCATTTCATGAAATTACAGTTATGCAGCAATTTCATTACCATCGTATATAATAGTTCAATGTATATTATATGCATAATTACTTTCAGATAGTTTAACCCTTCAGTATATTTTTTGGCAAAGTTAACACGATCTCTAATCGAAAACTAAAGAAATTAGGAGGAAGACATTGCGATGTAAATTGATAGTGACGTGGATTCTTACAATACTTATTCTATGTTCGAGATAGCTTGATTATATTAAATGAATAATTAAGTTGTTTCGTATAAATGAATTTGTATTAATATCAGATAAAATCTATATTAACTTGTATCTTTAGCATGCTGTAGAAGATGGTTCAGAAAGCATAAAGTCTGCAAAATTAATTCTATAACACACACGCACCTACTTTCTCAGGCATACAAATAATGAATTCAAAACTAAACAACATTTTACTGACACTTATCGCGTGTAAATCATTTACTTCTATGGAAGCGTTACCAATTATCTTTCAGTATTTATTGAATAATAAGGGTATATTTGAGCTCACACACACAAATAATCGTGAAATTGTACATTTTCAAGTGATAGAATACATACGTCTAGCACATTGAGTTATTATATAAGTATTAAATTCGAGAATATAATTCAGACACAGAGCAGATTGTAATGATCCAAGGAATCAGAACGAGTATCTCCGAAACAGGATAACTGGCAGGCTGTTTGTGGTATGCTATTTTTAATCTTTATGCAAAGGGGGTGAATAAATGTTAACCCAGAAGTACACACCTATCTATTGACATGTCCATGCCTCAATATATAAAAAAGACGTCAGAAATTACAGCGCTTGGTAAAGCAAAATCTCTATTAGACAGTGACACAGCTGACAGCCCAATATGATGCAGGTTCGAATCCAAGTGCTTTGGAACATACAGTTCAGCGGACACTGCTGGATATGGGACTGCGTTCCAGACATCCCAATAGTGGACTTATGTTGACCATTGCCAAACTGTGTCTAGAATGGGCTCAGAAACATTGAGACTTGACCATAAATAAGTGGTAGATATATTCCTGTTTTTGAGGAATCATGATTTCTCATTCGTCCCGTTAACGGTTTTGTCAGAATGTGTCGTGTTCAAGAGCAGAAAGATTGCTCTTTTCATGGAGAGAGACTGGTGATGGCGATATTATGCTTCAGAGAGCACTCTCATGAGTACCTAGCTCTTTGGTGCACTTAGGTCTGGTAGAAAGGACCATGGAAGTCTTAGATTATCTAAGTATGATTGTGGATCAGTGGCACCATTATGCCGTGTGTTTTTCCAACTGGAAATGGAATTTTTCAGCAGGAAAACGCCCCATGTCAAAAGGTTAGAATTGTGTTATAATGAGTCTGAGAGCTTAAACATTAATTCCAATTAATGCCCTGGCAACCAAACTCGGCGTATTTAAATCTGATTGAGCACATTTGTGTTTTCGTAGAAAGATACAGCTCAAAGATCAAACATCTCCATGTCGGAATATCTCGATTTTGATGGAACCACTACTTAAAAAATTCATACAACCTGTCTTCAGTAATCTTCCAAGAATTTGTAGCATCCATGTAAAGGTGAAATGCTGCTGTTTTGCAGGTAGAAAGGGGAGCAACTTGTTATTCAGTTGATGTTCATAATGTTTTGGTCTACGGTGTATATACCCACACATATTCCATGTATATAACGATGTAATTTTCCAGGAATATAATAAAACTCCCCAGCAACATCCCCGCCTCTTACTATTATGTAAGATTTTTGGTTAACAGGGTACTTATATACAAGAATCCGGGGTGACGACAAAAAAAATCAAACCAAGACAGTTAACTCAATCGTGGTGGCCAATACTACCTTTTCCAATCCCTCACTTTGAAAAAAGTGACGTCGAAGCAATGACATATGGCTCATCTGAAATTTCCTGTCCTTGATTATTCTGTAACGAAATATGTTTTCGAAGATCATTTGGAACATACTCCAGCATGCTTGACAGTACCTCTTGTGAAAAAGTCCGGTATTGTTTTTTTTTACATAAAATATATGATCCTATCCCGGGTCACCGATAATAACTACTCAAAAATTAATAGATAAATAATAACAGAAATATATTTTTAAATCATGAAATATTTCGAAACGAGTGCTTTTGCGGTTTATTTTAGACCAAGCATTCTTCGAAAAAAAAATCTTTTAAATTGGTATGAAGAAAAATCTGTTCAAGTCTTTCTAAGGAGGAGAGAAGTGCTATATCTGTTCTAGGAAAAAAATCTGTATCACTTTGTTAAGTGGTGACGAGAAATATTTGAAAATGGAGAAAATTGACAAGTCTCATCACAACATTAGGCATTGGGGTTACACATTTCACAATTTTACAGTGATTTTAATTTAACTAAATTTATCTTACATTAGCCGTGTTACACTGTCATAAATCGAGCCAAAATTTTGATGGGAAAGATAAAATTAACGTAGTTTGAAGTCAATTCATTTTTACTATCCGACAGAAAGAAAAATATTTCATACTACCCTAGTCAAGCTATTTTAAAAAAATGATACAATTATTTTATATTCTAAAATGGTACACCGCTCTATAATTTTCTATCCAAAACATTTATTGCATTTTTTTTCCCAACGTGATATACATTTACCCACATTTATTATCAATTCTAGGCATAAAAAAAACTGCTTTACACACTAGGGCAGTTTTAAAAATTAAATTCCTTCTTGTCTAAAACAGACATAATTAGTGATAAAAATTGTTTCGAATTTTAACTAAATGGCTATATTTTTTATGTAGTTTTATTTTATAATCTCATTCATTTTTTTCTTTTAACATCTACGGATTATGTTTGTTTATTAATATAAATACATTCATACTAGTAATCTAGTAAAAATAATGAAAAAGTAAAAATAATGCCTGAAAATCTCACGGTATTTATTTATATTGATGCTACCCAATAAGTTTACTTTTATTATATCTAATTCATCACACAATTTAGTTTCCTACATATACTAAAAGGAATCAATCAAATACTCGATTTCAACTGCAGCATATAGCTCTGTATATATTCCAATATTAGCATCACTATTTGAATGTTCTTAGCCCTCTTTGGCCATTGTGCAGGTCCTAAATATGGGATAAACGCAAATCAGCGTCTAACTTCCTTCACTATCAGACTATTATCTATGAGGATCATGAATGTAAAGGATTGGACAAGCTTGATGCGTATGCGATAATTCTCTTCAGGTTCTATTACGGATATATATGTTGATGAATACAAGGTCCGTGAGGTAAACTTTAAATAATTTCTATTATATGGCAGTTTTATAACACTATTGTTTTAACTCATAGAGAAAACTGTGTTAATTATTTAACTTAAAGAAATATTAAAAATTAATTTAAAATATTAAACATTAAATTAATTTAATATATTTCATATTAAATTAAATTAATTTAATTTAATATAATAAACATTTAATTAATACATTTATTAAAGACATATTTCACACATGCACTCATACATATATATACACACATATATGTTAACGATATAACAAATTTATTACTTCATGGAAATTAATTTAATTAGATTTTCTATTAAATATATCTGATAAATTCCTTATCTAAACATATTTCAAATTTGCTTTCGATGATGATCCATTCACATGTTTTAAAAAATGTATACACATATTATTAAATAAACTTTTGTAATGTATACACAATGTAAACATTGTTTTGATTGTTGTATTTGAGAAATAAAAGTTCTAAAATAATACCAAAGAGATTTCTTATCTTTTTAGAGATGAATATTTTTCCACATTAGAATAAATTCTTGTTGGGTGAAAAAAATTACACATCTCATTTAAGTTCAAAATATTCAAACATTATTTTTGTCCATGAATAAAAAAAAATTAAGAAACAGGATATCAACTAAACTTGTCAATCAAAGAACTAGCATTCTCATTAACCAGAACTGTAAGTATTAAACGTGATTATGATGATTTTAAAGGGGAAAAATTAAGTTGCCCTCATACAATAAAGTATAGGTAATCAAAGTTTATTTCATTATTTGCAATTAAATTGGTTTTTAATAATATTATTAATTAAATACACACTGAAGTGTCAAAAAGCATGGGACATTAACATGCAAATATTCAGGTGGCAACGACCACCCATAAGAAATAAGTAAGCATACTATAAATTGTAAGGAATTTCATGTGAACTCAAGTGACTTGTTTGAATGGTTTTTGATTCAGGTACGACACAGCAGTAGTAATTAAAAAACGCAGAAGTTCAGTTAGAGCTTCATGAAAGTATTTCTTTTTTTCTGAAATAATTAGGGAACTCATCCTTGCTAGAACCCCCAGTAAAGTCAGAATTGCATCAAGAACACGTAACTGTTTTTCATTACCTGATATATAGAGGCAAAGTTGCATCAATAATACATAATTCCAGGCATTGGCCGTGCAATGGTCAACATCGTATATTTACTGGAAGATATCACAAAAACGATTGCATATATCAGTCAGTTTTTCAACAGACTGTGATTGTATGTGGTAATAGCATTGTGTGACAATTAACGTCAACAATAAATGAGAGACACAAACAAAATGTCTATTCCTGAGAACAGCGGAGCGATGATACGTGTCAATAAAATACCGAAATGTCTTTAATAGAAAAGATGAGCCATAGGTTGTAGTGCCTTAGCTGGATAAGTAAAAATACCGATTGTACCAACCGATTGTGATTCTCAAAATTTAAATATTTGTGACCCAATTTTTGATAATAATTTTCATCGCCATACAACAACAATTTGTTGAATGCAAATAAATGTACTTAGACGCTAAGCCACAATACGACATTAATCATAAACCATAAAATTTTCAAGATAAGTTTTACATTTTGCGTATGACAAGCCCAGGGGAGGCACTTGTAATTATTAAACGTTCTTAATTTAGTATTGATAAGTTAATAAAAACATTGTTCAGTACTGTTACATTTAAAAGTATATTTATCAGTGTAAATATGCATTTTTTTTTTTATCAAGCAAAATATATTTTTTTTGCTTTCTTTTCAGTAAATTAATACTTATTTTAAATTCTTTATTTTCTACTTTTCAATATATTCCCACCTGCTTTTAGAGATATTACGCTCCCTTAGTGGGGTGTGCCACATTTTGAGAAAAGTTGCCTAAGGTAACTGTAAAAGCATCTAAGGAAGACAGAATATAGCTTAGTCCCTCATCGATAGCGATGAGTTCACTTTTAAAAACTGAACTAACCCTAAGTTCATCTGGATTCTGTCTGATAGTCGAAGTACCATGCAACATTTGTCAAACTGGAGTAGCGTTGGTTATAAAACTGTCACTTCTATTCTTAATAAATTAAACAACTCTCGCCATCTTTTGATGTACACTTTCAGTGGATCGCCTCGTATGTAGATATTTGGGGTAATGAGGAGGCAGATGCCTTGGCGAAGGAGGGTGCCAGAGAGACTCTGGCTACATCTAATTGCCTGACTTACCTTGAGCTGTACTCTGACAGAAAACATATTGATAAAAAGACTTAGCTCGTTTCCCCGGTTCATATTTGGTATCGAGCTGACTCCCCTGGAAGATCCCTTGTTATAAATTGCGACAGACGGCAATTTCCAGATTTCTCAGTGGACATTTAAGAAGCCTTACCTTCCAGGGTGGCCATAAAACTCATTCGATTTGTCCAAAATGTAACATCGAGCAGGCATCCCCGACTCATATTCTTGGTTGTCTGGGTTTGTCCTACGACGACTTGCAAGGTCTTCCTATGCTAGTGTATGACTTTTTGAGGGTGAATAAACTCATAGATCTTGTCTAGCAGAAGCTAGACAAGGAGATAAGTAACACAACAACAACTGCAAAAGCATTGTTCAAAGGAGTCTTAATTCGAGTTAGTAAAAGTTAACGACTGAGTTCGAGTGGTGTGCAGAACCGGCGTCCATGGAGTCAAGTTATCACCAAGGCACTCTTCAAGATGAAGGTTCCTGCATAATATTGCGAGCAGTTTTACATAATATGGGTTTTTTACGTAGTTCTACATGATTATTTTGGTCAAAATGTATTCGCTGACTACTTCTGGTAAGTCCTGATACAACCGAAGATTATTTGCTACTAATTATAGGCTTCATACATCAAAGGTTTTCAAAATGACAATGAATTATGTCATTGAACATTGTTCGGATGTGCGAAACTGTGTATTTTGTGTGTGCAGGTGAGAACTCTATCCCTTAAGAATTATGATATTGACATCTCTTCCTGGATTGAATTCCTAAATTCTTAACACTTTCATCACTTATTACCTTCAGCATTGAATTTGTATTTTATAAGATAATAAAAAATTTCAAAGATATAAATTTGATTTAAGTAAATCAATAACGAAAAATTAAAACTATATTATTAAACTGGGGGAAACTGAAAATAAAGTCATTACATGAAACATGAATATGACATACCAAAAGCATTTACCAAAGATTAAAAAGTGTAATATTTCAATGCATTAATGCATAAAACTGAATAAATGGAATAATTGCATTTGGTAAGGGCAAAAAAGGTATATTCTAACATGTTGAAAATATATAAATACAATAAAACTAACTGACAAGAATACTATTAATTTTCCGTAAAGTAATTAAAGTTGTGTTTACTTAAAAACATAATGTTATTGTCTCATTTGTTTTATATTCAATCATATGATTATTAATTAAAGGTATATTGATCTTTCTTTTTTTAAAAAAAATTATTTTCTTTAAAAGTCATGAATGCGGAAAATATATTTATTTGGACTAGAGCAAAATACATTTTATCAAAGGGGAATCATTTCACTTAATTTTCTTTTCCCCTCTCTTTATGTATGTGTGTGTTTTCGAGTTATTTTATAATTATATTTATTAATTAACACAGTGATTATAGCCTAAGAAAATAATACGAAAGTTATTTTGCTCCCTTCCGTTCAGGCCTCATTTATTTTATATCTAATTAACGCTCTAAAGCTTATATTTTTCTTATTTCCATTTGTTAAACAAATAATAATTACGTTATTAACGTCTTCTATAACTAATGTTGCCAAACATTTTGGTTCATAATAAAGCAATTATTCTA
>BMAO01017758.1:0-45684 GCA_019973975.1 Trichonephila clavata
TTTCTTGACTTTGAAATAAACATTTTTTTCAAGCTATTATTTTTCCAAATTTGCATTTACTTGATCCCATTTTCTGATGATTATGTTCTGACAGATGTCATGATGAAAGAAAATGACGTCACAGAATCATACAAGCCTCTTCTACAACAGTTGAGAGAGGATTCTAAGTGCAAAGGAACTCGAGACAGGAAACACCCCCCCCCTCTCTTTCGCCTTCTATTTTTGTTCTTGGAGGGTCCAGTTTACAACCAACTGAAGACTATTTATATGACAACTGACCCCTCTTTTACGGCCCACCCCACGGCAGTTTTCAATTACATGAAAACTGTGCCCGACATTCTAGTTGTACAAAGAAACTGCTTTTTTTCCGCTGTTTCGTTTCTGTTTTGAGGAACATCAGTTTTCATTTGAATTTTATAAAATATAAGTTTAGTTAAGGCAAAAACCTTTATATATATATATATATATATTTCTATACATTCAAAACAATTTTCTGTGATATTCTTCAATACTAAATTGCATCAAAATCCTTTTTTAAACAGTTTAATGACAAGAGAAATTTATAAAATTAATGGAATTAATAGTGTAATGTGATTTAAATTATTCTCTTTCCTGAAATATTTCAGGTCAGTTCTTTATTTCCGATTCAGTTCAATAATTTTTATTTAAAAACGGTTTAAGACATGTAACAAAAAAAAATCTTATATAAATTTAATAAAGTACAGTGGCGTAACTACCAATGGGCTAGGTAGTGCCGTGAGCTCAGGGGACCCTCACGCCTTGACACCAAGCAAGTCGAGCTTGCGATAATTTCTCCCATAATTGAGGTATAAATATAAAAGATTGTTACATAGCTGTAATCATGGCAACTCCGTTGAAAGTAATTTCAAACTTGTAAGGAATTCCCCTAAATTCTTTCCTTTGTTTGTGTATAGTGTTGCGAATTTTACTTATTAAAAAGTTTATATTATTTTTCAATTTTTTCATTTTTCTAATCTTTACTTGAAAATAAACATCAAGTTCCATGAAATGTCTTACCATACATCTAAAAAAACTACACAGGAAGCTATTTCTTCTTGGTCATTTTATTTTTTATAACAATATGATTCATAATAAGCTATTTTCAATGTTTCACAATCTGGTATCTGCAACAGACTGGTGTAATTTTGACCCTCCTCCTCTGTTTTTTCGTGTGTTTTATTTTAAATAATTATAATAATTTTGTATTGTATTTTCTTGTTTGTGCATATTCCTTTTATCATTTCCTGTCTATCACATGTCAAATCGAACCTGGGCAATCACTAAATTCAGAAGAAAACTCATATGCATACATGTAAGTAGTTTGTAGCTTTGCTTTCCTGTGTGTTCTGCAGAGCTTGACACAGGGCTGATGTGAACCAGCTTTGTATATATATATATATATATATAATACTCTAATATATTTTTAATTAATAAAACTCCACCAATATTCTCTTTTTTTTGCACCAAGACCTTTGGATACCTAGCTACGCCACTGATAAAGTATATTGAGTATTGGTTTGGGACCCAAACAATTTTTTGGAAGAATAGTTTTAGTGTTGGAATTTCTAATATAAATACAGTTACAAAAAAAAGGGACGAGTCTTACAGTAGTCGCATATGATGTGTAACATGACATGTTATCCTGGTAAATACGCAATAGTAAGATAAATCCTGGAAAAAATTAATCGGGTATGATGGAAATAATTTTCTATTAAATAATTTTATCTTTAATGAAAATTTTATTTAATTAACACAAAGAGTCATGTAATTTTTTAGCAAAAATAAATATTCTTATTCAATTTTGGGAAGACACACACACAATAGACTTATGATGACTAAAATCTGACACATATACTTGAGATTTTAAATTATTTAATAACCTTTGAAAAACAACGTCAATAACAGTACCACTGTTAGCTGTCGATATATTTCGGTTGTGTTCATTTCGAGCTTGAGCTCATCATTCAAAAAAGCTATGAGCGGACAATAGTAAAGTTACCTGACTGACAAACAGATTTGGTAAAGCAGTAATTGGTTCGGCCGTTTGTTTCTGAGAGATTTGTGTTCGTTGCAAAAAAAAAAAAAAAAAAAAAAAAAAAAAAAAAAACCTGCTGCGTGGAGTTGAATTTTGTGCAATTCTTTTCGGCTGTACTCCTTCAGTTTAATTTTTTTTCCTCACGTTTCTTTTGTCGAAAATCTCGCATACATTCTGCTATGGATTTACTCGTCTCGGTAAATCACAAAATCGTTTTAAAGTTATTGTATTCCAGATTTTAATTTCAATTAACTTTTTCACTAATCATACTAAATATTTTCTTATTTATCACACTAATGTTATATTTTAATATCACAAACAAAAACAGCAATATATTTTTAAAAAAAATAAAAATAATTTAAATCAGCTTTTAAAACCGTGGAGGATTATATACCATAATGACTAAAGACGCGAGATTCCCAAGTTCAAAAAAGGTCATGAAGAATACAAAGAAACTGTAAACTCAAGTGTCATTCTGGCTATCCGATCTTGGCTTAGAAGAGGGATGGCCAACTCAAATGACCTTGCGGGCCACTTCGGAAAAACATTATAATCCTGCGGGCTGCAAACAAAAATTATATATCTTTATATTATATTTAGACCCATCACAAACATTTATTGGAATGAAAATTTAAAACGGAATGAATTATTATTGATTTCATTATTTTCATCTATACAAGCATAGATAATTTATAATAATAATGCAAGGATCAAATATGTCTAATTCTAGCAATAGGCAGCGCGATGGAGTTACAGGAATCGAGTGTGATGCTGCGCTGCAATACCGCACACTTCTAAGAATGTATTAAAATAAAAGAAAGGTAATAAAATAGAAACAGTTATGAAGTATATTTGTTACAAAACACTACATTAAAAACAAAAATATTGTACAAAATAATCATATTTTTTAATGAATCTCGAGGGCCGCAAAATTATTCAAGGCCGCGGGTTGGCCACCCTTGGCTTAGAATTACGAAGTCTGTCGCAAATAACATATATGGCTCTAGAGCAGTGGTCTTCAAACTTTTTCAACTCAAGGAACCCTTTGAACTTGAAAGTGTTTTTGTGGAACCCCTAGAACTAGAAAGTGTTTTCGTAGAACCCCTAGAACTAGAAAGTGTTTTCGTACAACCCCATTCCAATCAGAATTTCCCGGAATTTTGGGGAAAATCTCTAATTCCTCAGATGTTAAACATTCAAATTGTGGAGTGAGTGAGTGAATATTAACGTCACACTGTTCAGCTACACGAGAGCTTTTGGTAACGGACCTCGTAATTTTGAACCATGGTCAAGTGACGGGGATGACACCTGAGATAGCACCTCATCTCCTAACTACCACACCACACCAAAGGAAGGACGTTTGAGCTCTCGACAGATTTAACGTGCATCGCGCCCCTACACGGTGGGTCTTTAGTGGTGCTGGGCTTGAACTTTAAAATTGTGGAACTATTTGCCTGTATTTGTACTTGCAGTGCATTCTTCATAGCGCATTAACTTAGAATTCATTTTGAAAAAAAAAAGCAGTGATGAGTTATCTTGAATAATATATGAAACACATGTATAAATGAAAATGCAAAATGTAGATACTGCTTTCCAGACAGAAATTTAAAAAAAAAAAAATTTCTGCAATGTTATTTCTAAGTTGAATTTTCAGTGAAGGAAATAAAAACGGAATAAAAACATCAGTAGCAATAGTAAATAAATTAATTGAAATTTATATGTTTTAAGAAGAAACTATTAATGTTACTAAACATATTCTTAAAATTATGGAAAACTATCTGATTTATTTTAAATCAATGGTATTTCATCTTCGGAATATTTGAATCTTATTTAAAATGCGATGATCAATAAATCCATTTAGTGTGTGGAAACTTTCACAATATTTGAAATGAACAGCGGAACAAGAATTTAGAAAAAAAGAAATACACACTTTTCTTTCCAATTCCTGAAATTCTGTCCTATATTCTTTTTTCGTTTAGCCAAAAGAAATAATCTTTTTTGAAGCTGCGACGATGATCCATTTTATTTAATAACTGAAATAAACTGTGCAAAATAAGTTTTAAAACAGCTGATATTCAAATAACTTTAACTTGGAAAAAAACACAGGAATTTCAATTTTGGAGATATGTAAGAAAAGAATGCGAAATCTGATTCACTTTATCCTGACGATTCAAATGCATTTAATAAATATTAATTGTTCATTTTAATTATTAATAAAATATAACATATTTAGTATATATAAATAATTTTAAGAAAGGTGGAATAAAAAACAGAGCATAGCTTTTTGTACAAAACGTATTTGTAGTTATTTTCAAGCACAGACTCAAACTTTCCTAAGAATGATGTAATTGTAAATAGTATCTTGAATGCCTATAGATTCTTAGAAAACAAGACCCATTTTGAGGGGGGGGGGACATCTCTGTTACACAATCCACCGAAGAGTCATAAATTACCCCCTTTCACCAAGGGAACGCAGGGAAAATTTCATGTATCCTTCCGCAAAAAGGCGGAGTTACAAGTTTACTTTCCCCTCATTCCAAATATGCAATGCTGACTTATTTAATTACTCGCAAATAAATTAGTTTAAAATTTTTAAAGTATATGCGTTTGAAAGAGCATAAAAAATAAAGGATTTCCACTGAAAAACTTTTTTTATCCGATAATTGAAAATATTTTTATGATCGTTTCAACGCACTAAATGTAAATTTTCAAGCTTTTAATAAATATTTAAAAATATTTAGAATTTTTTTAAAAAAAATCGAAATCAAGAGAAAAATTAATTTTTTTTTAATCTTTAGGATGCATTTTGTTTCATACAGTTAAAAGCAATACCTTAGACGTAAATTGAATTATAAGAAACTCCATAGGATTAACATTACACTCGGGTTTTCGTGGTGGCGTGTCACCGGGAGCCTTAAGGCTCCCGTTGACGCGCCCCCACGAAAAAAAATCCCGAGCGTAATGTTAATCCTAAGTAGTTTCTTATATTTCTATTTACGTCTAAGGTATTGCTTTGAATTGTAAGGAATAAAATAAATCCAAAAGATGGGAAAAAATTAATGTTTCTCTCGTCTTCGATTTTTTAAAAACATTTTGTAAGTGTTTTTAAATATTCATTAAAAATTTACGTCTAGCGCGTTCATAAAAATATTTTCAATTCTCGGGGAAATTCTCGGTTCTTTTCTATGGTGCGTCAGGACTGTATGCTTCGACAGAGTTTTGCGCCCCACTATACGATAGTTCTTTAGGGGACTCGTAGAAAGACGACAGAAAGGCGATCTCGGATACTGCATTTATTGTAAGTTAATATCAATAGAGTACGTTGGCAACAAAAATTATTTTAATAATGGGAATTAAGATTGGATTTATGTCATTTGCTAAGGAAATTTAGCATTTATAGTTATTTATTTATTTTTAAAATTTTTGCAGCCTTAATTTTGTAATAGTTTCATGATATTAAAATTTCAGAAACTACTATAGCATCAATTCAGTTTTTATTGATGTCACATGTCTTTTTTTAAGATATCTTTAATTATTCGTGATAAATGAACCCGACGTTTCTAAAAAAAATGCATTTTTTGCGGAAAGTGACAAACTTTAAATCTTTCCATATTCTACTTTAAATCTTTTAAATATTCTGTGAAAGTTAGCCTGTCTAAACTAGTTTTCTTGAGAGAACATTACTAAACAGTTTTTCTTCCTTCTTGATTTGTATGTTCGTACTTGATAAATATGCGTCGTCCTATTTCTCTTGCAGTTTCATTTTTTTAAAAAAATAAATTGAATTATTTTAAGAACATTCCCTTCATTTTCCGATGAGTTACTTTTATTGTATTTTTCTGCCTATCATAGAAACGAAACCGAAGCAACATTTCAGCTTGCTGCTAGGTCCCCAACAAAAATGTGAACGATATATTTTGTTAAAATTAAATGTGAAATCTGTGTCAAATGAAATGATTCGCTCTTTATCTGTTGACAAATGCGCATTTTGAAGATGGCAACATGAGTGATGGATTTGTATCGGAAGTTAACAAGGAAGGCGTTGCTGGCAGCAGAGTCTGGTGGGCGTGCGTAACATATATAAACAATTTTCACTAAGAAATGGTAATAAGAAATGTCGTGTCTACTAAAGCAAGGACGATAAATAGTTGATAGACGATAGTAGTTGTTTAATATTCAATGTTGGTGAATAAGTGCCTTAGGTTGAAAAGAAAATTTTTGAAAAACGTTCTTACAATCCAATCGATGCCTGAGATGACTGCGGAAGTCCTATCAATACGTCCCGTCGCTTTGGCCACTTTTTAACCTTGAGGATCACCCACACACCTGAATGCATTGAATTGAACTTTTTTTTTGCGCTCCTTGATGTTTTTCATTTATTAGGTAAGTGGGGTGTAAGTATTTTAAATGACCTTTCTAGCTCTAATTTGCTATGCATTTTTTAATTATTTTATTTTTGTTGCCTATGCCATTTTTTTTAAATACTTATTTACCAAATATTCTGAATTCCACTCCAAAATAAGAAGCAGAGGAAACAAAAAAGAGACATGGCACCGTAAAAAATTCGGTGATATCCTAATGCAATTTTTTATTTCTTTTTCCGAATTATGAATCTCCCATTTATGTACTTGAGCTTATTCCTTAATAATCTTGCTTTCAGTTTGACACAAGCTGTTGACTAGATCGTAAAAATTGAAACTTTGAAGGGATATTATGTCAAGTATGTAGTACAGTTTCTTAAATTCCAGGATTTTTCCACATGATATCTAATTAACGTAGTTGGAGATTTTGCTTTAAAGAAAATTGAATCTTTTAATCCGGAGTAATATAGAGACTTGGGTAGCCGAGTGGTTATTGTAGCCGGCGCTATTTATGTGGCACTAAAACCCGTCGTGTGGCACAGTAAATCTGCTTCACGTTCGCGTTGTAGAAGTTTGGGGTTAACTTGGGTGCCGATTCCTCGTCAGTTGACGAAGGTTCAAAATTGTGTTACTTCTGAGTACGACTTCCATTTATGATGCAAAGTTACTTTAATTTTCATTGATAATAGAATAACGGAGAGAAACTTGGTTCACAATATAAAAGATCGTTGACCTTGACTCTGATGTGTGGATTGCTGATGCACGTTGTTGTTTAAAGTCTTAACGTTGAGGTGGGGGACAGCTTGGAGAGTTGTCAGATGGATTCAACTTCTTGTCACTTGATCGTGTTTCAGAATTGAAAAGTTTGCTTAAAAATGTAATATTAATGAACAATCATTCAATTCATAGTAATATAGACAAGATGTTTTTCATATGAGTGATAAATTGTTTGGATTGCAAGTTTTTATGGCAGTCAAATAAGAGGGGGGATATATTTTTGTCCTCTAAAAGATCTCAAAATTATACTATTAAGATATTTCAAACATTTTTACTTAAATGGAATTCTCTTTTTGCTGTATGTAAATATATAACAACAGAAGATTTCAATTTTTTCAAGCGATTTTCTTGTTTATTTCAACTTTCTTGGTCAAGTCTTGAGTCAAAATACTCTACCGATTGGAGATGAATGAAACCAAAATAATTTGTCCTGTATAAAAATTTCTGCGGTTCATTGTTCACTATTATTATTTTTCAAAAAGGTACATATCTGTTTTAAGTCTGTCAAATCTATTTTGAAATATAATTACTGGCATTTTTAATTGCACTTGAGTTTTCAAAACGGTGGATTTGCAGTTTCGACAAAAATGATTCATTGTAAAATTTCCTTTTGATGGTAAGGATTTAATTTGAATCGATTTTCTGCTTCTTAACGTCTCAGTACGAAACATGACGATTGGCGATCAAGAGACGAGGGCAACTCCTGAGCAGGCATCCCATTCTCCAAACTTGCTCACCACCCAACAGGAAATCTTTGACAAATGGAACGTATACCAGCTCTGCGAATCTTGTGTGATTTGAATCCACGACTCGTCTCGGTTACTACGTATTTCATATTAATATTTTGGGTTCTTTCAAAATTGACTGAAACGTCAAACGCATGTGTTTATCATACCATAATGATGAGCAATAATTTTTATCACAAAGGAGCGGTTCCGTATTGAAATGAAATGAATTCAATTTCTTTATATTATGTATATGTTTTATCTCAAGTTCAAACTTTATGAATATTTCTCCGTTTTTAAAGTACTCTCACAGTATTTAAACAGGGCAGTTTTTTACGATAGATCAAATAAACCGAGATACGATATCTTTCATATGTTCCGTTGTGTACAACTGATACGCGTCATGTTGATAATATGTTACGAATTTTCCTGAAACAATGCAAACGATAGTATTTCGTACGGATGATTACTAAATTAATTTTCCCAAATAGGCAGCAGAGTTTCTACAGTTACAGAGTATTGTAAATTGGCGCGTCTTTTTTTAGAACGGAAATTAGTAAGAACAAAAGTTAAAATTCTGTGATTTTTTTTTTCAATGTCCAACCTCTTAAAAAGTTTATTTTTTTAAAGTTCATTTATTTCCTGTCTTGAGTTTTTGTCTGCTGTTTTTCGTATCAATTCGTCTGGTAAGTTATTAAATGAAGAAATTCTTTTTCGACAATTTTGTTTCTTTAAAATTTCTGATACACCACAACTCTGCCTCCTGATTGTTTCAACTGTGTGTGTAATTTCGTTACTAGAAAATCTCTTTTATTTGAAAAATAGAATATATATACAATTTATAACATATTTAAAAGAGGATTATTCTAGTAAGATGTCATTAATTTTAATGAATATTCTGAGGTTTTATAATATAATTTGAAAATTGTTGCTTTTATATTGTAATGATAGTATATATTAGGATGATTTCTTTTCTAAAAGAAGCTGAAGCTTTTATATGAAAGTTGTTCGTGACAGAAATTCTTTCTGTCCTTCTCTTCATAATTAAAAAGTAATTACTAAAATATTGACAACAATTCAGTAATTGTAATTGGAATTGGAATCAAATTAATAATTAGAAAATGATTAGCAACCATCTCAATTTAAATTTTACTAGTTATACTGTTTTATTGCGTTGTATTTACTGAAGCACAAAAGGGCAAAAATTTTACTATCTTGAATTATAATTCTGACTCACTCTTTTGAGTGTCCTTTCCGGATGTCACAAGTGCTATTCTTGTTTTTACGAGGGTATTTTTGAGATACTCCTAGGTTTTTAAAGTTATGCTTACAAAATGTTCAAAATATCAGGAGTGTTCAAAGTATTCTCCTTTTCAATCAATGCACTTTTGTAGACAACTTTTCTACAGATTATATATATATATATATATATATATATATATATATATAAATGCCTCAAACCATTCATTTCTTGGAATGGATGAAAAAATGCCTTTTTAGCCACATAAATCTCTCCTTCTGAATGAAAACGACGTCCTCGTAAGTTCTTTTTTCGATTGAAGAATAACCAAAAGTCACACATAGGTAGATCCGGAGAATAAGGTGGATGTTCTATCACTTTAATTTGTTTTTATTTAAGAAACGCAACTGTTAATCCGGCTGAATGGGAAGATGCATTGTGATGGTGAAGCATTAGTCCCTTAACATTAACTTCTTGGAGAATTTCTGGAAGACATTTAGTGGCATACCAGTTTACTGTTACTGTCTTCTGTCCTTCCAACTTGATGGCTTTGACCAAACCTGTACTTCTTGAAGAAAACGACATACATAACTTTTTTCATAACTCGTTGTCTTTTCACTGTTGTCGGTTTGGGATCATTTGCAAAAACCCATAACTTTGCTTTCTTGACGTGTTGGAGCGTCAAAAAACGGTATGTACGTTTCATCACCCGTTACAATTTTAGAAATGTTGTGGTGGCCACTATCATTTTGCAATTTAAGAGTTTCTTTACTGATTCTAACACGCTCCTTTTTTGGTGTATAGTTAGATTATGGGGAACCCACCGGCAAACTACTTTTTTCAAGTGTAATTCTTCATGGATAATTTTGTGTATGGCTATGGATCCAATGTTAAGTGCCTTCTGTATCATTTGGTAGGTACAGCGATTGTTGTTGTATTGTGTTTCCTGCTGGTATACTGTCGTGGCACGATCCTATTTTGGACCTCTCTCACACTGCCCGACGCGTCTCTAAGTGTAGGAGGAAACATATCACCAACAAAAGCCATAGTAACAATTATTTATTCAGGACTGACAACACATAAACAATCGCAAATTTAATTATAAGTGGAAACCTAGGAGTGATACCCTAATACCTCAATTAATCCTAATACTCAAATCTAATATTCCCGTCTAAGTAATCTCAGCTACCAGACTGGACAAGGAGACGAACTCTTACTAGACTCAGGTCGGTACTGAATCTATTTCCCTCAATGATTAAACTAATACTTTACTTTTAATAATTGATCTCTATCAAATGCGCACTAAGTTTGTTGAAGTAATTCACCGACGATACTTACATGCAGCTTGGCAACTCCTTCTCTTTTACATTTACGAAATCTAGACTTTATATAGTTGAACTAATTAGCATATAACTATCTCGTGTTTTTCCCGAAGAGGATTAGTGATGAATTCTCGCGGATAGCCCCGTCACAGCCCCCCTAAAAAAACGGAATTTATAAAAGGGTCTAAATGGCCCGATATAAATTACGTTGAAAATTTTAAGTCTTAAATTATCTAGACATCTTAAACTTTAGTTTAGCATTAACTTTTACATAACAATACTCTAAAAAACACTCAAAACTACTAGCTCAAAATTTTATCTCTCCAAGATTTCAGCTTTTACATTCATTATATAAGGTGATCCCAATTTGGGCGAGGACCAAGGAAAAACCTCCCACTGGAGAGAAAAACCCGTTCGTACACAACCCGTAAACTTAGATATTTTAAATATATCCTGGGTTAACATATATTTTATCTTCAACACAAAATCTTCAAAACATCAGGGTCAGCCACCCTGAAATGAGAACTGGATCGGTGGACGTACAAAATAATTTTTGAACACTTTATACACACAACAACATTGAATTCACACATATTTAACTGTCATTCACTTTACAAATTTTACCTGGTTTCAAAAAAAAAAAAAAAAAAAAAAGAACTCCCATTCCAATCGCGCAGCGCTGTTAGTGTTATGGTTAATTTCCTCTCTCTACGCTGCGAGTTCCATAAACCAGATATATACTAATATACACTTCAATATGTTTATATATACACAATTATATACAATTTTCAAAACATTCAATATAAACAAACAATACAATGAATTCTCGCAAGCTTAGCTAAGCCTTTACATGTAGTCAACAAATGTAAACATACATATGCTTTCCACAATTTAGAATATATTTAAATATACAAAAGTTCATTTACTCAACGATTGATTGGCGCAGCTTAGCCGAAATCGGCTCTTGCGCCATTAAACCCAACACTCACTCACTCACTCATTTACTCAACGTAGTGTGACTTTAGCATTTGGACAACATTATTAACAAAATAAGACTTACTCCTTGCAAAAATTCACCCGACTGCCTGTCAGTAAAAATAGAAATGAAACAATACAACCTGGCTAATACCTTGCTCCTCTTATTTCTCTAATGTCTCCTATCTGCACCTCCAACGATGTGGACCTTCTGTTGCGTGGACTCTCCCCTGGCTCCTGGCGGTCTGATCTATACTGTCGGCGACTCCGTTAATTGTAGTTGTGGCCTCGTTCTTCTTGATCTCTTCTAGATCGGGTTGATCCTTCTTGGCCTGGCAATGATCCTACTGGCGATCTTGATCTGGCTTTCCCATGCACTTCTCTGCCGTCTCTGGAATTGCTGAAGGTGGACATTTTCTGTTGTCTCCGTCGTGGTTGTTGACGATCTCTTTCTGGAACTTGTCTACCGTAGCGATTTTCTACTCTATTTCTCTTCATCTTCTGCTCATTCGACGTGATGCAGGACGGGAGCCTTCGTTTGTTGACCTCTCTGTAACTGGGTTTTCTTTTACATCTCGGCTTCTCTGATAGAGACTCAGATATTTTCCTTTTCCACCTTCTTGCGTGTTGATTCTTCCTTTTTTTGTTGTCTCACTTGGGATACTGATTCAGAGATCGCCCTCTTACACCGACCCTTGGTCAGCTCGTGTCCGCTCCTCTTTGTCTCTCTCTGATTACTTTTATTCCCTACAACTATAATTCTCATTCCTCTCCTGTATCTGTCTTCCACAAGACTCATTACTCTTAAAACCGTGTGACCTATCTAACCCATATCTACCATCCTCAAAACTACTCGACTGATACTCGGATCCAGTACTAACTGAACAACCTACCTCCACTAAACCTTCATCGCTTTTTCTCTCACGGTAAATTCGCACTTGGTCTATATTGACTGTAGTTCTTCTACCTGCCTTCCAAATTACAACATTATTATTTTTAACACTCACAACTCTAAAAGGACCTTCAAACTTTGGAAAGAATTTAGATACCACCTTTTTACTGGCTGAACTTATAGGGTGAGTTTCAACCAACACTAAATCATCCACCTGAATGTTAATTTCACGTCTCGTTTTATTGTAATACTTCGCCCACTTTTCTTGCTTTTTCATCGTATTCTGCCTAGCTTCCTCAAACACCTTTTCAATATTCCCAACCACAAATTCTGTACCATCCGTCACCATCACAAGTTTTTGAAACGGGGTAATAAGTTTCCTGCCCAAAAATAATTCTGCTGGAGTCTTTCCCGTGGTTTCATGAACTGCCGTTCTTAATGCATATGCGAATTCATTTAGAAACCTGTCCAACTATTCATGATTATTATTTACAAAAGAAGCAATCATTTGTAATAAATCGCGATTAACTCGTTTCGTTCGATTTGATTGAGGTCGATACACTAGTGTTTTGACATGCTTTATATCTAATCTATCACTTAAATGTTCAAAAACTTCGGATACAAATTGGTGGCCGTTGTCGATGATTAATTTAATTGGAGCTCCATATCGCAAAATATAATTTTCGAACAGGGCATTGGCGATTATTTTTGCGGACGCCTTTCTGAGGGGTATTATTTCCAACCACTTCGTAAAATGATCTGTTATTACACAAATATATCTATATCTTTGGGGTTTCGATGTTGGGTAGGGGCCTAACAATTCTAATGAAACTATTTCGTTTGGATAATTAGTTACAATCGGTATTAAATGACCGGCCGGTAACGCGTTCTTATAGTTAAATTTTTGGTCCGTCTCGCATGTCAAAACATAATCATGTATCTCCCTACACATGTATGGAAAATAACACATGCATCCTTCACGCGTAAATATGTTTTCCTTATTCGAAGATGTCCAGCCATAGGCTTATCATGAAATTCGTGCATTATCGCACCTCGCGTCGATTTTGGAATATATACTCTCATTTCTCCGAGAGATTATGCGTATTTCGCATAAAATAACAACCCTTCGATGATTTTGAAATCCTTAGACCAGTTTCCACAAACCCCTGCATTCACCGTACTGTCACGGGGTTTTGTAAGTAACGGTAAATGTGACCCAGTTCAGGGTCCTGCCTTTGTTCAGCTATCAATTGCTCCCTTGACGAAAGTACCAAATCTCTAATTACTGCACAAGTTATGTTGCTATCCTCAAAACTTTTCACCGGGTTCCGCGACAACAAATCTGCCGCAACATTTTGAGCAACTGGCCTATGTTCCCATTCAACATTAATTTCGGCTAGCTTGAGTGACCATCGTATCATACGACTTGATAAATTTTTACCATTAGTGAGTTTTGTTAACGCTGCGTGATCTGTAATTACTTTTACTGGTATCAGGAAATTTTAATAATTGTTTTTAGATTGAGATACACTCTTACTCCCCACACATATTTAAATTGATCTTAAAATATTAAATATTTTTTTTAGGAATGGCATCAACTTTATTTTTAAAAATCGCAAATGCTTAGCGTTTTTGAAAGAAAGCTCATTCCAAAAAGTGCTTAGAACTTATAAAATATAATTGGGGGCTAAGAAATAAATTTATAAAACTAGGACATAATGGGTTGAAAAATTAGGTTCTTTAAAATAACAAAGTAATTTTAAAGTAATTATGTTGTTACCAAAGATCAAGTTCATCGTATCGTTTGTAATAGTTGTACTCTTGTGTTGTCATTCAACTGTTGCATGACAGAATGGACTTGAAATGGCTAAAATCTCATTCATTTATTTTTGTCTTTGTTTAAACCAATTCTCAAGTTCAATTGGAGAAATTCTTATTATTAATAAAATGGTTTTTTCCTACTCTTTTCATTTAAATAAAATAGACATATTGCATTGAACATTACGTTTCATTCTCTCATTCTGTTAGAATTTTTAAGTTGTCTGTTAAAAAACTCTTTATTTGATTGAAATGATATCTTTTAAAAAATATCGATTCCGGAATTTGTTTAGAATCATATATATTTAGCTGCAAATAAATATACACTGTATTTTAATTTTTTTGTTTGTTATTTTTTATAAAAAAATTTTCTGGAATAATTTGATACAGGTATAAAATCTTTATCTTACTTATCTTTGCCCTTTGTAAAATGGAAAATAACAGTTGCTTGATAAAGTTTTACCGGTCAATTCATAATCAAATAATGAAATTCTTATTCAATTTAAACGTATAAAAATTCTATTCTTTCAACAAAGATGTTGATTTTTCTCGAGAATTAATCGCTAAACAAATATTTAGTTGGTGCCAATAGCTTTGTATTATTTGAGTGAACACTAGAGTATAATAATGAAAACTAATACAATTGGACTTGTTTTTAAAACTTTAATAGACAAACATATTCATTCGCGATATTCATGGGTACTTTTGCAAAATGATAAGTGAGTTGAAATGAAATGGATTATTGGCTTGAAATGTTTTATTTCACGTAGATTCGATTATTCAATGAAAATCGTTTCATACGAAACTGAGGGGTTTTGTCATGTTAAATTATGTTGCAAAAGAAAAGGAAAAAAAAACTATATATTCAACAAAATTAAGTTTATTAGAGTACATTTTATTTACATCTAATGTATTTGATAAAAAAAATAAATTAAAAAATAAAACATTTATTGAGTTTTTGGAAAGTCATCTGATATTTTTCTCTGCATTGTCTTTTTTGTGTGAAATTGTCAACCAATTGTTCGATGTCGTCCATTTAGTTCACCATTGGAATGTGCGCATACTTTTCATGGTGTCCCTCCTTTCGGATCTACTTGTCACCGAATTCCAAAGCCATCGGATGGCGGGGTGAAAGTAGCTTAGATAAACGAAATTGGATCGTGTCTACGAAACATATGAAATCACCATTTCTTAAAGCTCGCCCGTCATTTTGTTCATTCCCAGAATGGAAATCTTTTCGTTTGAAGCAATTTCTTAAGAGAATGCATGAAAATACATAGTAGTTTGTCGGGACTTTGTGTATATCGATGTTTCACCCTAAGCGTTTTCGTGTTATCGTATTTCTCTTTATATTTGTTATTGCTAATAGTTTGTCTCTCAAGTTTTCTCCCTTTTAAAATAGGGTTTCGTCATTTGGCGTTAATTGGCAAATGATGGATGACTAATTGGATATGAGAGTGAGTTAGGACCTAAAGAAATGATTCAAAAGCGTATGTTTCAAGTCGATTTCTGCATTTTGGTAAACATAAACTTTTGTTGTCGAATGATTTCATGTTCTTATGAAATCCAACAATTTCAATTCTACCACTTTCTATAACTTTTATTTCTGTTTTAAAATTCCAAGATTTGTCCTGAAGTGTAACATCCTTTAAAGTTATTTTAGTAATTTTTCTTTAATGTTGGGAGGAGAGGCAAAACAATATTATGAAACAATATTAACAATAGAAAGCCTTTTCCTTGTTCTCTTTCAGTTAAGAATATAAAAATTCCATTTCTTAAACATTGTTAAGAATAAAAATGGTGTTTTTTATGTTAATCACACAAATAATTATTAATTTCACTTTGGGCATTTTTTTAAAATAGAAAAATAAAAAATTCAGTTCTAATTAGTAAATTGTGTCTTTTAATCATTAGAAATACTGACTTGTTTGATTTTCTAAAACCATATTCCGTTTCATTCCCGTTCTAAAGACATTTCTCATCTAGCTTTTCTTCACAGGGCATAATTTTGAAAGATGTCGAAATGGGATGAAAAGACATAATTCCTGTTTAATTATCCATTGTCTCTGCAGTGAAAGTTCATCGAGAAGATTGTCTTTATTGGTCATTTTATGTAAGTGGAATGTACCCTGTGGTGTCATTCTCTTTTCTCACTTACCTGTCTACTGGCGTCTTCCAACATTCTTTAATAAATATAATCTTCGCTGAAGGTCTTCACGTTCATTTTCATTCTTACCTGAATTATGGATTCCATCGAGACATTTACTAGTTTCGTATAAACTTTGCTATTAGAGCATTCTTTCGTGAAATTGTTTTACAACCGCTTCCTGAAGCACATGGGATGGAAATAAATTTCAGTTTACAAAGTTTTTTCCTGATTTTTTTTGCATTTTTAACAAAGGAAAATATGACAAAATCTTGTGTAGAGTTTTTAATTCTTAACAAGTTAAGAAAAATCATAAATACTAAATTTGAATCAGAGAATTGTATCATTTTGGTTTTGAAAATAATTTATCATGATCTGTTCTAAAATTACAATAATTGTTTTGTCATTAAATTTAAAGCACACTGCTTTTGGTATTCTAAGCAACTTGTACAGTTCTAAAATAGCTGTTACTTTAAATAGATTTGGTTTGGTGCCCTGGTGTTTTAACTTGGAACATCTGCTAAAACTTGATTTTACCTAAAAATGCAGAAAGCACTGATTTTGGGTATTTTTTTTCTATCTCTTGTCGAATTTTTTTAGCGCATGGAATGTATTGTATATTTAGAAGTAATTGTTTCCAACGCTAAAAATTTCAAGTAAATCTTTTAGTACTTGTGTACAATGTTCATTATTTCTGGTCCTTCTCTCGCGGAGTGAATATTAAATTCGTACTATTGAACTACTCGAGTGCTTTTAACGACGGACCTCATCATTTTGAACTATGGTTAAGTGACGAGGATGACACCCTGAACTCTGGCACTCTTATCTCCTAAACTCCACACCACACAAACGGGAGGACGTTTGAGTCATCAGCCTCTTCTGTACGGTTGATCTTGAGCAGTACATGGCTCGAACTCATGACGCGCCAGCCACGGGACCGTTCCCTTGATTACTAGGCTACGCAGCCCCCCTTCTCTCGCGGAACTTTTATGGTTAGTTGACCTCTGAAAGGTTCGAGTGACATAATGTTATGTTGAATGAATTTTTGTTTATCTACAGGAATGGACATTAAAAAAGTGAAAATATTAGATTTTTGAACTGATTCTTGAATATATTTAATTTATCTATTCTATAAAGCACTGAATAAATATCAGGTATGTACAAAATTGTATTGAGTTGGGGAGCTCAAATTTCCAGTTCATACATTGATGATAAAATGACCACTATCGTAATCGTAGGCCAATAAAAAATATATAGCTTAGAAATGCACGTTTCTTGTGGTACAGTATTTAGCGTGGGTATAAAAACATGTAAGACGGTGTAACGTAGCAATTGATAAAGTGGACGTGAGGCATTGTATGAGTTGGACAAAGGGCTGCTGTACTACCGGACATGCTATACTACTTGGGTGGCCTTTAAGTCGATCCCGATCGACCGGTGGACCGTGCTTGAAGGTTAGCAGTTAGTAATTATATATTGAAATATTGAATGGTTGGCTGACAGTATACAGGCCAAGTCTACGAAGGACTACAACTTCGGGAACTAATTTTAAATGAAATGTTTTACTTTTTAATGTATTTTTTTGATAATAAATACATCAATTGATAGCATGATATTTGTGGCTGTCATATACGTTTTTATCTTGCGTTTTGCTTTAAACGCCGTCTTAAAAGTGTTTTTATTGTAGTTATGTAGGTAAGTAATATATACAAGGTGTCCAGCCTTAATGTGACACAATAGCGAATTTCCCAAACCGTTCGGCTTAGATATTCACTTCCAATTTGAAAAATGTTTTAAAACAGGTAAAGAATGCTTTTACGTGCTTTTCAAACCAAAAAAACCCATTTAGAAAAAAATTACAAAAATTAATTTTTATACGGTCCCCAGGTCCTATCACTTATATTTAGAAAAAGATACAATACACAAAAACAAGTAAACACAAAAAGTTTCGTTTTATTACGATAAAAACTGGTCGAGTTATGGAACTTTGAAAATCATTTTCTTATCCATTTTCTCGGTGATTTTCAAGAAGATAGAAAGGGGCCGTCTCCAAAGTGAAATTAGTTGGAACTCTGCCAGGAAACTTTCGCTCTTGCACGACACTTTTATGTAAATCGTTTTTAAATTTAAAAGCATACGTTAAAAATACAATAATTGAGTACTTAAGAAACAAAATTTATTCTCTGTACGTGTAAAACATAGAAAAAATAAAATATTTTGCACGAAGAAAACATTTCAAAACCAGTTCCAAAAAAAATAGACTCATATGCTGCGGCTTCAGTATGACTTGCTGCGTTTTTGCTGATCATGACGAATGTTAAAAATCTGTTGTGCAGTCGCTTGCAATTGCATACAGTCGTGTTCTAATATTACGAATTTTAGCACGGGAGAACGAGATATATACAAATGAAGAATACTGCGAAATGGTACTGTTTTATGGGCAGTGTAATCGAAATAAGAAAGAGGCGGCAAGACTTTATGCCATTAAATTTCCAACTCGAAGACATCCATCTTATTGTACAATTGCCCGTGCGGTTCAACGCTTGTATAAAACTGGGAGTTGTCATAGACGTATTCCCTTGTCTCGTGCCTTCACCATTATTTAAGTTAATTTGGTCATTCTAATATAATAAAGCCCCTGATTCACGATTAGCGCCTCATTCCACACTATGCTATAATTTGAACGGCAAATCCTGTATTATTTTACTGCCATTTGTTAAAACAAGCTGTTTTAATCTTGTCGGTACAAGTTGTATTTCTTTAATTTAATTTTTATTTTTTGCCATACAGCAATACAAATTGTCAATCTATGATGTTTAATACGATGTTTTAGTATTATTATGATGTTTTTCTTTTGCTCTTTCTGTAGATAGTGAATTACTGTTCTCTAAACTCAATTTATATACGACCCCCTTTTCTGAGCAACTCAGATGCTTCAAGTTTATGTTGGCATAACTCGGTCAGTTTTTATCGTAATAAAATGAAACTTTTTGTGTTTACTTTGTTTTTGTTTACTGCGTCTTTTCCTTAGTACAAGTGATAGGACCTGGGGACCATATAAAAATTTAATTTTTGTAATTTTTTTGTAAATCGGTTTTTTGGTTCGAAAAGCACGTAAAAACATTCTGTACCTGTTTTAAAACATTTTTCAAATTGGAAGTGCATATCTAAACCATACGGTTCGGGAATTAGCTATTGGGTCACATTAAGGCTGTGTGTGGTCACCCTTTATATATATATATATATATATATTCCGTATTTATTTTATTAAGTTATAATAAATATTGTAGACATTTTCTTCTATCACAACACCTATGGCACTGGGTAGACCGCAACACCTTGAAAAAAATTAGAAGTTGCCCGGTATACTGGAAAAGTTTGCCCGCAAAAATGTGAATTTTAGTGCGATATATAATTGTATTGTTCTGTACTAAGTATTCTGGGTTCTTATCGAAAAAACGAAACCGAAGCGGTATTACTCCTAAATTAAGGTTATGAATTATGAAATCTGGAATAAATCACTTACAATAAGTTTAATTTTTATCACACTGGGAGTATCTATACTACATAATTTTGTAACTTATTTTATTTCGTATTTTGTTGTTTGCATATGTATCATTCTAAACAAGAATCCGTTTCTTTCGGGTTAACAATTTGTTCCATTGTTAATGAAGGAGTTGAATTTCCTCTTTTCTAAAGTGATCGTAATTTCAAAATGCTATTCATTGCAAAATATTTTAGTCGGAAATGAGAAAACAAATGAATGGGAAAAATGATTATTAAAGGAAATTCAAACTGTTCCTTCTGTGTCTTAAAAAGTTTTTCGTCTTCTTTATTTCTTTAAGATGCTTGTTTCGAAAATCTATCAGAAATTTTCTTTCAGTGAGAAGAGTTGGTATGGTAATATGGTTGTCTGCTTCTCCTGTCTCTATTGGATTATTAACTTCCATTTTTCATCCAAAGCTTCAAGTTCTTTTTTTCTTCTATTGGCTTCAATGCGCTTTTTACTTATTAGGTCACACCGGAAATCATTTATTTTCCCAAAAGGAAGTCTCTTTCGAAACTGCATTGATTTTCTACCTTGTGGGGTTGGTCAAAGTATTTTTAATTAACATGCATTGCTTTGAACAACACAATATTCGTGGACACCGAATTTCTTTCTGCTCAACCTAGACAATCGTAAAAACTGTCGAAAAAATTGTTAGGAGAAAAAAGTGGGCTCGAACTGTCCGTCTATCGTTTGGTACCGCCGAGATTTTAATTTCGAAACACGATAGAGGGACAAGCTCCACTCACGGTTTCTTGCCCCATTTTACACGTAACAGTCATGGTTATTATACGCCCCTCAGCTGTTCTATCAATTAAAGATTTTTATTTGAACTTAATAAAGCATCTTGCGCAATGTACTATAAAGGAATTAGGGAGAATTTTCAATTCAATTCAATGGGTGGAGCTAATTTTTTTTGAAATTTAAAAAAAAATCTCTATCGAAAATATTTGATATTGGAAAAAATTTTACGTTAGTTTTATGCTGTTGGAAGGTAATTTCTCATTCTTGTTGAAATTTAAAATATTAAAGGGGGGGGGGGAATATACGTGAGAGAGAATATTTCAGTAACATTTTTGGGTGGTAGAAGAATAACATGTTTTCATGTACGTTTTGTGAATTTGTACCTTAGTTTGGTATCTACAATTATTCAAAAAAAAAAAAAATCCTATCTGGAGATTGATATGAAATGGATAATTTTAACGAATATTCTACAGGTTTTATAAGTAGAGTTTTGGCATATATTAGTTATTATTTATATCAAAGATCAGTTATTAATATCAAGATTTTGCAATAAAAATTCTTTTTTACCTGAGTAAAGCATATTAAAAAAAGAGATCTATTATATTTCATAGTAAGTCAAACAATTTGTGTGTTTCTTTTGTAACTTTATCTTCAAATAACAGCATAACCATCAAATAATTTAACATGAAACCAGGAGTGTATTATTGGTAGATGGCCTTCGCGTCATTTTGAACCACGGTCAAGTGACGAGGACCTCACCTAACCTGGTATCCCACTCTCAAAACTTCCACACGTCACCAATATGAGGAGTTTGACCCTTGGCAGATTTAACGTGCTTCCAACCCATCTGTCTTGAATGGCATCAGGACTCGACATAAGCAACGTCTGCCACTAGTTGACGACCACATATAATAACTGAGAGAAAGAAATGTTTTCATTAGCTTTTCAAGTTATTATGATGAAGAGTTTTATAGAGGAAGATAAAAAATATATATGAGATAAAATATTTCGCAAACAAAGGTGCTGAAGAGATTCTCGAGATGTTAAGGCCGAGGATATTTTGTGCACATTAATGCTCGATTTTATTTTTTTGAAAAATAATATGCGGGGAGAGAGGGATGCTTTTTTTGTATTTCTTTGTATTCAAAATCCTGCTTGAGAGGAATATTTTTAAAAATTTTATTCTGTTGCCTTAAGATAATAACTTCTTCCATCATTTATCAATTTTCCTGCGCCTCTTTCTTGCACAAATCTAATTTTGCATTGGTTATCACTTCCTTTGATTAAGCTTTCGAGGACAGAGATGAATTTGACTTTCAATACCGAAAGCTATGTTTTTTTTTTTTTTTTTTCATTGATAAGCTGGATTGGAAAGTTTACTCAACATGCGAACCAAAACAGAATACAGAACTGCGTCATCTTTTCCCCCCTTCATATGTTAACGCTGAACTATATCGTAAAATAGTACTTTCTATAAGAATGAAACCAACTGAATAATTTTAAAAAGATGTCTTTTTCTTCGATCTGAATGAACAATTTTAAAAGAAATATGGTTCTCTTTCTGGAGGAGGGTCCCCCCCCCCATTCCTTTTTAACTTTAGAATGAGGTTAAAATTATTTTGATTTATTTTTCTCTATTATATGAAGTTCCGTGGATGAAAGGTATGGCTATTTATTACATCACATTTTTTAAATGTTTTAAAAGTTATTAATAATTATTTTAACCATTTAAATACAACTAAGTAATTTATGTCTGAGATTTTATCAGTTCTATGTTATTACAATTCACCTTAATTTTTTAATGAACAGAAAATCTGATCTTTTTTTTATTTATCTAGTGTGAGATAAACGCTAAATTAAAAAAAAAATTATAAAAAAAAACTGCATTAAGTTTACAATACGCTACAGACGTTTGTTTTTTAATGATTGAAATGCAAATTCAAAAGCACTCTTTTCTGAATTTCCCCCTCATATAAAAATATCCTTTACTTTTTCACTCTCTTATAATAAAGCCTTTTCTGATCTTCATTTTCACAAAAGTGTCGTAAAATTCTTTTAATTTTACACTTTGTATGAATACAAATTTACTTTTATTTTGTCTGAAAATTGTATTAAAAATAGTTTTATATAAACGGCTAACGCACTGTTTATTAAATTTTTCATGGTTCATTAAACCATTTTCATAGAATTTTACTCATTTAGCCACCTTTCGACCACGTGTTTATAAGAAAACACGCACGTTGTTTGCATTTTAAAAAAAAATATTTTCAACTTAGCTGTTCCATTGACTTGACTCCAAGTCGTCATTTTATTTTGCTTCTTTCAGTGTCAGTTATAGTGCGCCAACTTACTAGGTGTTCGTGATTAGATTACAAGCGCTGTTATTGCAGGTGAGTTGCGGAAGTGCTTCTGCATAGATACGGAAGCTTTTTGTCGATAGTCTTAGGATTTTTTTTTCTTCTTTTTTTCTAGGGATAAATCGCTTCAGTGGATTTTTAAGCTTCTTTCTCTTTCAGAAATTAAACTTTTTTGAACGATGTTTAAATTCTACAAAAAGGTTTCACCTTTTTAATCCAGTTGTTCAATTTCGGTGTTCCGGGGGATTGAGTATTTCTTCCAACTACTTTTTCCTTGATTCATTATGCACATTAGAAAGAGTTGATTGAATAATTCCTACCGGGTGAGGGGGGGGGATTTTTGTTCTTAAAGTGGAACTAGGAGAAGACTAAAAGGGTTCTATTTAACGTACTTATTTTGTGTTAGTTTTTTTTTTCAAGGGATTCATTTAATCGGATTATAATTTAGTTCGAAAGATCGTGTAAGGTGTTAAAGTAATCAGATTCCATCTAGTTTCGTGACGGGTTGAACGTACACAAATTGTTACTCGTTTCAGATTGAAATATTTTTTTTTTCAAGTTATAATGTACAAAGTGGATTTTTGGAAACTATTAATTTTTCGAAAGCATTTCGTTAGAAAGAGTTTCTAATAAAAATGCTATAGAAATTCAATCTGTTTGTATGATTTCCGTTTGGACAAATAGGACAAATGGTCAAGACGTACGTTTTTCAACAAGGTGGTCCTTGGTTCGTAGTCTTAGAAGAGAATATTAAAAAGTAAGTTATCGTATTTTTGCTATGTCATTGAATTGTCTACATTACTTTTGCTAACTTTACTTTTTTCAAACAATCGTGTTCTGCTGCTAGAAATATAAGAAATGCTTTTTCTGTTACATAACTCTGTATACGTAAGTAGATAAGAAAAGCCGATTCTGCGGTAAAGGCGCGGTGGAGGCGAAGGCATGGAGTTGAGTTGTTTTCCTCCTGCTATGGTTTTGGTTTTCGAGTTGATGGGGGGAGTTGAGTTGTTTTTCTCCTGTAGAGGCGGCGCAGGTGGCGGGTCTGATCTTGATTCTACAAGATGGCTGTGGAATGTTTTAAATCCTTTTCTTGAATATTTTTTATTATAATCTTTTATTGAAAAAAAAATGAGCACTTTTTATTATTAGAACTTATAAATTATGTAACTGAAGAATTTTTGGAAAATCTTTGCCTAGATAATATTTTAAGAGAAGTAAGAGAAATGTTATATCCACCTGATTATTTTGAATATTATGAGGATCTGAATAAAATGATTTTTTAACTGTTTAATTTGAGTTAATTTTATTTATATTGTTTGTTAGTTTAATTTATGTTGAGATACTTTCTTTTTAAAAATAAGTTTGGGTATATTAAAATTTTTTTTTATCTCAGAATGTTTAAGCGTAAATGATATTTTAAATACATTTCATACAAAAGTAAGAAAAAAAAAATACTGTATAAATATTTTGTATAAGTTTCCGACAAGATTTGGCTTTAAAAAGTTTATTTTTATAAATCTGAAAAAATTGGGATTTTTTTTTATACGGTTATATTGTTAATTTTATTTTCATACTGCTTTCTAGTTTAATTTATGTTGAAATAGTTTCATTTTAAAAGATAAATATCAATATACGTCTTTCAAACAAATTAACTAAGTATGTTAAGCATAACTGATATTTTAAATATATTTTGTATAAAAGTAAGGAAAAATTTATGTTTATGTGTTTAAAGCAAACTCTTTGCCTTTTCCAAAGAGTATAAATTGTATAACTATTCATTGCAATAACCATTTAGTTAAATTATTTTTTTCTTAATTGAATAGAAATAAAAAAATTTAAATCGCTTTCATGAATGTTTTTTATAATAATCTTTTTTTGAAAAAAAAATGAGCACTTTTTATTATTGAAACTTACAAATTATGTAACTGAAGAATTTTTGGAAAATCTTTGCTTAGATAATATTTTAAGAGAAGTAAGAGAAATGTTATATCCACCTGATTATTTTGAATATTATGAGGATCTGAATAAAATGATTTTTTAACTGTTTAATTTGAGTTAATTTTATTTATATTGTTTGTTAGTTTAATTTATGTTGAGATACTTTCTTTTTAAAAATAAGTTTGGGTATATTAAAATTTTTTTTTATCTCAGAATGTTTAAGCGTAAATGATATTTTAAATACATTTCATACCAAAGTAAGAAAAAAAATACTGTATAAATATTTTGTATAAGTTTCCGACAAGATTTGGCTTTAAAAAGTTTATTTTTATAAATCTGAAAAAATTGGGGGTTTTTTTTTATACGGTTATATTGTTAATTTTTTTTTTTCATACTGCTTTCTAGTTTAATTTATGTTGAAATAGTTTCATTTTAAAAGATAAATATCAATATACGTCTTTCAAACAAATTATCTAAGTTTGTTAAGCATAACTGATATTTTAAATATATTTTGTATAAAAGTAAGGAAAAATTTATGTTTATGTGTTTAAAGCAAATTCTTTGCCTTTTCCAAAGAGTATAAATTGTACAACTATTCATTGCAATAACCATTTAGTTAAATTATTTTTTTCTTAATTGAATAGAAATAAAAAAAAATATTTATTATACATTGCTTTAATAACAAATTGTATTTTTTAATTCGGTATAATGATTACACATACACAGCAAAGATACAAAGTAAATTGTTTATTCAGAAATCAACATCTTGTATTGCGTTTTACATTACAATCGTATATATATATATATATATATATATAATATATATATATATATATATATATATATACATTACAGGAGAACAACAAATTGTAAAATTGATTTCAGTATAAGGATTACACAAAAAGATACAAAATTTAATATAAAAAAATCATACTATCAAAATTTAATATAAATTACCTGAATTTTGCAAAAATCACAATTATAAGTTAAATTTTAGCAATATTTTTGAAAAACTTCAAAGCAGTTAGAGAAAAAAGTAATAAACATATACTAGTAAAAGTTTTACGAAAACAAACTAGATGCATTTATCTAGAAAATGTGCTAAAATTTTAATTTTTTATTAAAATTTAAAAATTTTAGAGATGATTGAGTAAACCTTATAAGAAATATTACATTTTTTATGAGACCATTATTTAAATAACAAGCAAAAACTCAAAAAGTACTCATATAATAAGACATATTTTAGTACATTCTCTAGAAAATAACGTAAATATCAGGTTTAAAAAGTTTTATAGAAATACATTCGTAATATTTGGAGTTATCGGACTCGCCATGAAAGATTTTGAGCAATTTAAATGCCCACTTCTGGTAGATCAAAAACCCACACTTCCGTTTTTCTAACTTTATAAAATTGATTGTAACTTGGCCTCTAGGTAGTGTAGAAACAAAATAAAGTATATTTCGTAAAGTCAAAAGATAGCTCTATATTCAATAAAATAAAAAACAAAAATATCTGTCTTGACTGAATTGGGTCATTTTCAACGTGTTCGGATACCTTAATTTACCTCTAGTTAACAAAAATGTCTTCGGGAAAATGAAAGATGAAAACAAAGGAAATATTATGACAGAATATGTAGGATTAAAATCGAAAATGTACGCCTACAAAACAAACCATAAGATTGAAAAGCGGTTAAAAGGAATTAAAAAACAAACTTTAAAAAATAAAATAACATTTGAGGACTAGAAAGTCTGTCTTTTTAATCAAAAAGTAAAATATTTTGACATGAACTTAATTATATATAGATCCAAATTTCATTCAATACACTCCATAAAGCAAAACAAACTTGCTCTGTCCTATAAAGATGACAAAAGGTTTATTAATGATGATGGCATTACTACACTTGCCCATGGACATTAGTCATTGATGAATTTAGACCTATTCAATGAGCAGTAAGACATAAAATCCAATGATGACACAATAATGTGATTTTTGTAATGTAAATAAAAGATTGTAATGTGAAATGGAATGCTGCTTTTGTAAATAAACAACTTACTTTGTATCTTTTTGTGTAATCCTTATACTGAAATCAATTTTACAATTTGTTGTTCTCCTGTAATGTATATATATATATATATATATATATATATACGATTGTAATGTAAAACGCAATACAAGATGTTGATTTCTGAATAAACAGTTTACTTTGTATCTTTGCTGTGTATGTGTAATCATTATACCGAATTAAAAAATACAATTTGTTATTAAAGCAATGTATAATAAATATTTTTTTTTATTTCTATTCAATTAAGAAAAAAATAATTTAACTAAATGGTTATTGCAATGAATAGTTATACAATTTATACTCTTTGGAAAAGGCAAAGAATTTGCTTTAAACACATAAACATAAATTTTTCCTTACTTTTATACAAAATATATTTAAAATATCAGTTATGCTTAACATACTTAGATAATTTGTTTGAAAGACGTATATTGATATTTATCTTTTAAAATGAAACTATTTCAACATAAATTAAACTAGAAAGCAGTATGAAAAAAAAAATTTAACAATATAACCTTATAAAAAAAAAACCCCAATTTTTTCAGATTTATAAAAATAAACTTTTTAAAGCCAAATCTTGTCGGAAACTTATACAAAATATTTATACAGTATTTTTTTTTCTTACTTTTGTATGAAATGTATTTAAAATATCATTTACGCTTAAACATTCTGAGAAAAAATATTATCTAGGCAAAGATTTTCCAAAAATTCTTCAGTTACATAATTTATAAGTTCCAATAATAAAAAGTGCTCATTTTTTTTCAATAAAAGGTTATGATAAAAAATATTCAAGAAAACGATTTAAAACATTCCACAGCCATCTTGTAGAATCAAGATCAAACCCGCCGCCTGCGCCGCCTCTACAGGAGAAAAACAACTCAACTCCCCCCATCAACTCGAAAACCAAAACCATTGCAGGAGGAAAACAAATCAACTCCGCGCCTGGGCTTCCACAGGAGGAAAACAACTCAACTCCGCGCCTGCGCCTTTACAGGAGGAAAACAGCTCAACTCCGTGCCTGCGCCCTTTACCGCAGAATCGGCTTTTCTTATCTACTTACGTAATTTAGAGTTTTAATAATAATCACGAAATTATTAAATACACTAAAAAAATATGTGATGTAGAGGAAATAAGTTAATAATGTAAAATGAATCAACTATCATTATGAACAGTTATACTTACTGTTTATTATATTTTCTTTTCAAATCTTATTATTTTAATGTAATTTATTTTTTATTGATTGCTTAGCCATTCATTTGTTGTAGAAAATACAAATCCTTAAAGATTCTACCCTTCAGTAAAAGTTTTTGTGCTCAGCTGCCACTTTAAAAATTAATCCTATTGCACAACCTTCAATGAACTAGTATCCGGGTCTGAACCGAATTCTGAAAATGTTCTCAATCCTACCTAAATTGCACTCAAAGAGCTTCCAGAAACTTAATAACTATGTCTAAACGGAAAAAGTGGCATTTTAACACGCTTTTATAAATTTTACTTGCATGTAACGGAATCTTGGAACTCGATTTTTACTAACTTTAAAAGGTCATATTGATTCGAAATTTTGCACACTTGTCAAGGACTGATGACAAAACAAAAATTTCATAATTTTGTTCCGTTGTCCTTCTTAGGATCATCAGGAATAAGGATAATCAGATTTGGTGACAATTCCATATACCACTTCCAGATTTGGCGACTTATTGCTTTTTCCATTTTCAAATTTGGCGACTAATTCCATATACCATTTTCAGATTTGGCGACTAATTTCATACATCATTTCCAGATTTGGCGACTAATTTCAGATTTAGCGACTAAAAGAATAAGGTGCAACCTAAAGCGACTGTTTTGAATTTAAAGCTAATGATACGCAAGTATAAAACACACATGTGGTTAATAGAAATAAAACAAACAAAAAAGTGTTCTGTTATTTGAGAAAGTGGAGGGTGGGTGTGTGTTAGCAATTTCTTACCTTAATATGAACATTTTTCTGAAAATGAAAATTAAAAAAAAGGCTCGTGCATGTGAAAAAAAAAATAATTTTCGTTCTAACCGCTAAATATTTTTTATTTTTATAAAGCAATATGCTTAGAAGTAATGATACGAATTAACATTATAGCAATGCGTTTAAAAGTTGAAAGAGCAATTCACACTTAATATTACCATGTTTTTATTAACTCGCTTTCTTTAATGTCTTTCCGGGTGGAATTTTGTTATTAATTTTAAACTGTGTGACTTTCCGATGAGTTAGAGACTTGAAATTTGGACCATAGCTCAGAAGTGGATGACAATGCATGAAAATATGAAAAAGGGAAAAAAACGAAAAGGAGGAATTTTATAATTTTTAGTCCGTTATAAAAACATGGTACATTAATTTTTTTTTAATTCGAACTTCTTCTTAACACACTTTTATTTGTTTGACCTGTTCTATAGAGACGGAATCTAATATAACGATACTGGACTCATCCGAGGCCTGTAAACGGAGAGAATAAATACACTTCAGACCCTTTAATTAATATCCATTGAAGAGCAAGTCTAATTCTACAGCTACGTAATTCCAGCTTCAAGTATCAAACACAAGGATAAATTAAACAATGAATAAATGAGAGTTTAAAAAACTAAAAAACACGCTTTTATTGTAGTTGGAACTAAAAAATGAAAAATATATTATAGTTAAAAAAAAAAAAAACTAAAAAACACGCTTTTATACGAGAAAATAAATGTCATTGGGGTAAAAGCGTGGGGTGCAATTTCGGAATTGAAAGAAGTTAGAAACTATAACAATTGATATATTTATAGAACACCCCACGCTTTTACCCCAATGACATTAATTTTCTCGTTCATCATTTTATTCTTATATTAAGAATTATTTTTTTACTTTTTAGTTTAATTCAGTATAAAAGCGTGTTTTTTTTAGGTTTTTTTTTAAAACTATAATTTATTTTTAAAAAAATACAAGCAATAACAGGATTATAAAACATTTCCGCATGTTTTCTTAGCACATAATTTCGTCGCGATCATTTCATAAGAATTAAAAATGAGAATCTGTTGAAAAAATTATTAGGTTAATATATTCTTTTCTCTTCTTTTTATGGACTCTAGTAACCACTCCCATTAGTCAAACAAATGCTCCTTTTTGTAAGACATGAAAAGACTTTTGAAGTTGCAACAATGACATTGATCTACAGATTAGGTGGGTAATGAGTGAGTGCAACAGACACAATGGCATTTTTTTTACGAGTAAAAAATATTGTTTTAAATTAATTAATCAGTTTTGTATTGAAATATTTGTCGGAAAATTGTAGACTTTAATTGAAAAAAAAAACTCTTTTTTTCGATTATTCATGTTTTAAGAAAAAACTGATAATTTGATTTAATTTTTATCCTAATCTAGTAGTAACTCCCGAACTGTATTAAAACCGAAATTCAAATTGAGGGAACAAATAAAATGTATTATTTGTGATATTACTTTTATGCATATTTTCATAGAAGTGTCTCTACAAATGTAATATTTTAACATAATGGATTTCATTGAAAATGGAGTCCATTGACAGATGTAAAATACCTTTTTCTTGAGATAAATAGGTAACATTACATCAATTCGTTCCAACATTCATTAAATGTTCGTGTACAAATGCTCTCATCTTAGAGGAAATAAGTTATTTAAGCAACATCAACAATTTGAAAGCTAAAATAAAAGGATAAAATTTGCTTTTAAAGATAGTGTCAATCGTGGACCCAATTCATACTAAAATAACGTAAACTCCGAAGACCAGCACAAATTCACCATTTTATTTCTAAAGAATTCTATCAACCTGTTTTGGCTCGTTGCCAAAGACAAGACACCAAAGCAGCTTGTTCAAAACTCTACATTGTGACGTCACAAATGAGTAATTTAATAACTTTACCGCGTGACCCTGACACCTTCCCCCTAGAGTTATATTAGATCCTAAGATCAAATATGGCTAAAACAACCTTAGGGTCACACGCTACACACACATAAAAAAAAACACTTTAGGCACTATCTTAAGATTATACATTTACATAAAAACTCAACATTAAATTTTACACAAATCTACTACTTAACTTAATCATCTAACAATAAAGCAAAACAAATGTTTTAAAGTTAAATTAATCTTAAATCCTTCTTAAAGTTCTTATTTAACTACGGTTTACATTTACAGTCTGGATAGTCCATCTGCATTAACTAGTTTAGATCCTTTTACGTGACTTGCTTCAATGTCATGGCGTTGAATGGCCAACGCCCACCGCTGTAATCTTGGCCATTGGGGTGCAGCACTAGTAAGGAACACTAGGGGATCGGTTAGTAAGAATATCTTTGCTCCACACAATAAAGTTTCACACACACACACACACACACAAATCTTTTCAGACCCCAAATAATAGCATACTCTTCCCTCTCAATTGTTGACTACTTTTGTTGGCTTGGATTCTGTTTCTGGCTCTCGAAAGCTATGGGATGAACGTTATCTTCTCTTTCCAACTGACCTAGACAACATTCGAGTGCCGTCTGAGATGCATCAGTATGCAAGTAGTACGGTTTCTCTATGTCTGGGACTTGCAATTCCGCATAGTGCTGTCTTCAACTCCTTGAAAGCATTTTCAGCCTCCTTGTTCCATGGAATCTCATTAGGGACTTTCTTTTTTTCGTGAGCTCCGTCAATGGTAGAGCAATTTTTGCAAAGTTCGGAATATACTGTCTATAAAAATTGCATAAACCTAATGCACTTCTCAGTTGATTCTTGGTCGTTGGTGCCTCTAAGTTCTGAATCGCTGTTATTATTTCTTTGTCAGGGGAATGTCTACCTGAACTAATGACATATCCTAAGTATTTAACTTGTTGTCCTTGCAAACTCACACTTTCCTAAATTCACTGAGAAGAGTAAAATGCTCCAATCTTTTGAAAACTTCTTCCACAGATGATCTAAATGTTCTTCCCACATATCAGAAAATACGGCTAAAAGTCAGATATAGTTTGGACCACTTTACATATGGCTCTTTTGTAGGTTGCAGCAGCGTTTTTTAACCCAAACGCTAACAAATTTCATTGGTACTGTCCTCGGTGAGTTCGGAAGGCTGTTAGATGTTTGTTGCTGTCTTCCATTGGTATAGACCAATATCATTTCACCATATCTAGAACAGTAATGAATTTTTTCTTCCCTACTGAGAAATTCAACTCCATCATATTCTGCATTGGATATGCGTCCGGTACGGTAAGGGCATTCAAATTCTGAAATCTATGCATAACCTAAGTGTTCCATCCTTCTTATGAACACATATTACGTACTGGGTGTGCTATTTCATTTACAACAGGTTCAATCAGTGCTAACTCTTAACAATTCGTCGATCTGTGCGTCTACTTTCATCTTTAGGTTTTCCGGTATCTTATAAGTTTTGGGTTTCATCGTCTCCTCCTCAGCCTTCAGTTTTATCACATGTTCACCTACTAACTCTTTTTATTTTTCCAGAAAACAACGTTCTGTGTCGATGTAAAAGATCTTTTAGTTGATTCTGTTGCTTCCTAGATAGTAATCCAACTTCACTCTGTCCAATGCTCCATCATTCTTCTCAGCTGCAAGAACTCTCTGTTGACGTTTCATATATCTCACCAAATTCATCATCAATATCATAAACAACTCCGTTTGAACTCTCGTTTTGTATTCTCTCATCTCGTTTTATCAAACCAATGTCCACTTCTTTTAGTTCAGCTTTTAAACAATCACCAAATGCAGGTTGCAACATTATATATCCTTTGGAATCCACTTCCTCCCCCACTACACTGCTTTTAAACACTCTAATTTGTGCATCAGAATCTACTACAGCTTCATATTCTGCTCCACCATACAAAATTTTTGCTATTTTAAGATCAGACATTTTTAGTTGAACTGCGCTATGTTTCTTATTTTCCATTACAATTTCGCCGCTAAATCTCGCTGTCACTACTTTGCCTTCATCCTCAACTACTTTGACTTCTGCACTTGTGTGTGTGTGTGCACTTCAGATACCTTTACCTCAGCAACTTTACCCTCGGTCTTTCCTCTCCCGTCTTTCTTATCCCTGCAAAATCTCCTACTTGTCCACAATTGAAACATGTGACTGGTTTTTGGAAAGAATTTCGCTTATCGTATCCACTGCGGTTGTTAGATTCTCTCGTCTATATCCTTCACTCAATGTATGACATCTTCTATTGAACGTGCTAGGTTTTTCCCGGTAGAAATTTCTATACGGTTGAGACGTAGTAGCTGAAGTATTTTATGTAAGACTTTGCTCAGACAATATAAGGCTCAGACTTCAATAAGGAGAGCCATCGTTAACAATAAACTAAACAATTTATTTATACAGTATTATTAGGCCTGTCACCTCCAAGCTACATTCAGAGTACAAGTACAGAGTACAGAGTGATTGTAAACAAAAACAAAAGTATCTACTTACATAGCGTTCAGACGCCCTCTGGCGGTTACAAAGAGAATGCGTTAGGGAATTCTTAACAGTAGCATTAGTGACCCCATTATATTGCCTTGCGTTTTCATAATCATCTAACTTCTCAGCAAAATCGTCAACTGTAAAAGTTCTACCCCAATCATCAATAAAATGGATACCTGTTCCTTCATCTGTTCTACAATGACAAGTTGTTTCAGACTGTGAAAATCGTAGATTTTTAGTTCCGAAATCCACTTATTAAAATAGTTAGCTAACTCAAATCCAAAATCTCGCCAAGTGTACTCGGCTGATTTACAATGCCTCTTAAATTTTATTTTAAATGCTTCTGGGCTCAATTTAAATCTTTTTAATAACATACCTTTTTCATGCTCATAGTCATTTGCCTTTTCTTTAGGTTCCCTGGCGATCAAATTCGCCATTTCCGACGGCAATAGTCCAACAAGATTCGTTATGGCCGCGGGGATTACGCCGTATAGGGGAGCGATGCTCGTTAAATCTGTCAAAAGCTCAAACGTCCTTCCGTTGGTGTGGTAGTTTGGAGAGGGAGTGCCAGCTCAGGTGTCATCCTCGTCACGTGACCGTGGTTCAAAATTACGCGGATCGTCGCCAAAAGCCCTCGTGTTGTTAAAACAGTGCGACGTTAATATTCACTTACTTACCAACAAAATTCGTAACCCACTTTTCTTCTTTAATATGGACTCTTCATGCTTGTCTTTCAAACAGTATTAGGTAAAATATCATCTTCTTTGGTGTCAAAAGCACGCATTAATTTTTCTAATCTTACTGGTACGTGTTCTTGTATTCCTTCATTCTGAGAGTCCTTCTCTCTCCTAAAACCATTATTCACCATCGAAGCTTCTATCCTCAACTTCTCTAATTCATCTTCTCTTTTTTTGGCGCTTTACTGCTTCTCTTTCACTTAGTAATTCTTTCGCGAACACCTGTTCATACTCCTTACTTGCTAATATCATCTTTTTTAAAGCAGGAACTTTCATTTTTTCGTTATAGTTTCTCCTAATTTTCCTGCCAAACACTTGAAATATACCTTCAAAGCTCTTCCTAAAAACGCCATTTCTCATCCACTTTCAAAATAAGCTTCTTTAACTTTAAAATTTATTACACAATTTACTAGAGATTCAAAATTATTCACTTACCACCCAATGTTGGATGTAATTGGAATTGACAATCTTCAAAACAGTTTCAATATCACCAAGCTTCACAACAGTTCGCGATTCTTAATCTTGAAAAAATTCGAAATCCATTGAGGTTTCCCCGCACAAATTTCAATCGTAGACCCAATTCATACTAAAATAACGTAAAACTCCTAAGAGCAGCCTAGATTCACCATTTATTTCTAGAGAATTCTATCAACCTGTTTTGGCTCGTTGCCAAAGACAAGACACCAAAGCAGCTCGTTCAAAACACTACATCGTGACGTCACAAATGAGTAATTTATTAACTTTACCGCGTGACCCTGACTGATAGTTTCCCACGTTGTTAGAAAGATTCAGTTCCCTCCATACTGTATTTTATTGACTTGTAATACTGATGAGAGCTATCTGTGACTAAAAAATAAATAATAAAACTAAAACTTGTTTTTCGAATGAAGCAGTTTTGAAAAGCATCTATTGTTTTTAAAAAATATTCAATAATATTTTTTTAAATTTTGCTAAAAAATAATTCAGTTTGATTAATGCCGATTGGAAAATATTTTTGTCATAGATTTCCCTCTTATGTTTCCTTTTGTCCATCAGTTGACCGTTTAATCCAATACATACTTTTCAAAACAAAAACAAACAAAAACTTTCTTATAAAACTTTACTCTTCAAGTCATTCAAGAATTTTAGTCATGCTTAGAGGCTATATAATGATGGAAAGGATCATTTGGAAACATTTTTTATTGTGATTTCTATGGAGAATTCTATATATTTTTTTATCATTTTGTTGCAATAACGCACGAAAATTTTATAATTTTTGGATGAATAGCGAAAAAGGTGTTCTTTATGTGAGAAAAGGAAGGGTGTTGGTGAGTCAGCAATTTCTTACCATAGTTTTAACAATTGTCTAGTTTTTCTGAAAATGGAAATAAAAAAAACTCGTGCATGGGAAAAAATATTTTGTGTTCTAACTGCTAAATATTTTTTATTTTTATAAATCAATACGTTTAGAAGTGATATACAAGTTAACATTATAGCAATACGTTTAGAAGTGATGATACAAGTTAACATTATAGCAATATGTTTAAAAGGTGGTAATACGATTGACAATATTACTTCTTAACACACTTTTATTAGTTTGACCTGTATTTATAGAGACGGAACCTTTGAAATATAACGATACGAGACTGATCCGAGGCTCATTAAACGGAGAGAGTACATACCCTTCAGACTCGTTAATTAATATCCATTGAAGAGCAAGACTAATTCCAGCAGCTACGTAATCCCCCCCCCTTCCCCCCGGCTCCAAATTCAAACTCAAGGATAAATTCAATAATGAGTAAATGATAGTTTGAAACACAAAAAACACGCTTTTATTGTAGATCGAACTAAAAAATGAAAAATAAATTATAGTTTAAAAAAACCCTAAAAAACACGCTTTTATAGTCAATCGAACTAAAAAGTAAAAAAAAAAATAATTCTTAATATATAACAATAAAATGACTACCAGAAAATTGATATCATTAGGGTAAAAGCGCGGGGTGCTTTGTGCTACATTTTTACACTAACTCAGCATTTCGGAATAGAACTAGTTAGAAATTTTAACAGTTAATCCCCACGCTTTTACGTCAGTGACATTAATTTTCTAGTTAATCATTTTATTCTATATTAAAAATTATTTTTTTACTTTTTAGTTCGATTCAGTATAAAAGCGGGTTTTTTAAGTTTTTTTTTAAAGTATAATTTATTTGGGATAAAGTATGTAGGGCTGAAAAAATAATATCAATTTTCTGACAATGAAAAACTCTTTTAAGTTAATTCTTGTTATATCTGTTTATCTCTTTAGTTAAGTAAACAATAATTTTTTTTTTGCGGATGCAAATATATATATATTAGCTGTTACCCGCCCGCTTCGCTGGGTATTTCATGAGGTTTTTATAAATTTTTACTGGTTATATATGTGAATAAATTATTGATATTTAAGTCCTGGCATTAAGAATACGATTGTATTGAAAAATATACGCCCCCTCAACGCCACTTGGGGGTCGATTTTCACGAAACGCATTTTGTGGCGTATCTCTATTCTATGAGAGGAATCTGCTTACCAAATTTCAAGACTGTGCATCTAATAGTTTAAAAGTCGGAATAATTATTTATATCTCCCCTTAACCCCCGCAACACCCCTTGGGGGTCATTTTTCCCAAAACCCATTTTGTAGTGGATGATATTTACTCCATGAAAGAAACATGTCTGCTAATTTTCAAGCAGGTTGGTCAAGTAGTTTAAAAACGGAAATATTTATCTATATTACGCCCCTTAACCTCCCCCCCTCAACGCTACTTGGGGGTTATTTTCCCCAAAACCATCTTGTATCTGATCTCTACTCTATGAAAGGAATATATTTATCAAATTTAAAGACTGTGCGTCTAATAGTTTAAAAATGGATATAATTATGTATAACGCCCCCTAAGCCCCCGCAATGTCACTTGGAGGTTGATTTTCACCAAACTCATTTTGTAGAGGATCTCTACTCTATGAAAGGAATCTGCTTACCCAATTTCAAGATTGTACGTTGAGTAGATCAAAAATGGAAACAATTACTTATAACGCCCCTCAACCCCCCGCAACGCCCCTTGTGGTTCGAATTTCGCAAAATCCGTTCTTAGCGGATCTCTACTCCATAAAAGGAACATGTTTACCAAATTTCAAGTCTGTAAGTTGAATAGTTCCAGAGATATCGTGATTAGTCAGTCAGTCAGTCAGTGAGTGACTCGCTTTTCTCCTTTATATATAGATATAAATTGTTGATAGCTAAGTCGTAACATTAAAAATTCGATTGTATTAAAACATATACTTGTCGTCTCTTGATAAAAAAAGAAAGGGCAGAACTTATCTAATTTGTATTTTCTAAAAAATTGAAGTATAGAATGATGTTTGCGCTTTCGTAACCCTATAACCAAGTGGATTCCCGCAAAACCAATTTTCGGTGGATCTCCACTGTGGAAAATGAACATGCAAGTCAAATTTCAAGTCTAAATCTAACAGGGGAAACAAACGAAATTTTCACTATCCCCCCCCCCTTCCCCGTAATTCCGTTGAGAGTCGTTTTCCAAAATAACCATTCTTAGCGGATTTCAATTCAACAAAAGAAAAATGCAAACCAAATTCCATTATTATAGTCCTTGTAGTTCGCAAAAAGGATTTTTTTTTGTTAATACGCCCCAGTAACCGCTTGCTCCCCCAAGAGTTGATTTCCTTCAAATTCCTACTCTACGAAAGGAATCTGCTTACCAAATTTCAAGACTGTACGTTTAATAGTTTACAATTGGGATAGTTATCTTTAACGCCCCTTGATCCCCCACAACGCCATTTGGGGATCTGTTTTCGCAAAACCCATTTTGTAGGGGAACTGTACTCTATGAAAGGAATCTGTTTACCAAATTTGAAGACTTTGCGTTTAATAAATTAAAAATGGAAAATAATTACCTATAAGCCCCTTGAGTCCCCGCAACGCCATCTAGGGGTCGATTTTCACAAAACATGGATCTTTAATCCATGAAAGGTTTCTGATTATCATATTTCCAGACTATACGACCAGTAGTTTAAAAATGAAAATAATTATCTATAACGCCCCTTAAGCCCCGCAACGCCACTTGGGTTTCAATTTTCACGAAACCCATTTTGTAGCTTATATCTACCTTATAAGAGGAATCCCCGCTTACCAAATTTCAAGAATGTACGTCTTATATTTAAAAAATTGAAATAATTATTTATATCTCCCCTTAACCCCCCCCCCCGCAACACCCCTTGGGGTCAATTTTCCCAAAACCCATTTTGTAACAAATATTTACTCCATGAAAGAAACATGCCTACCAATTTTCAAGCTGGTAGGTCAAGTAGTTCAAAAACGGAAATATTTATCTATCACGCCCCTTAATCCCCCGCAACTCCATTTTGGGGGCTATTTTTCCAAAATCCATCTTGTAGCTGATATCTACTCTATGAAAGGAATGTTTTTATCAAATATAAAGACTATGCGACTCATACCTTAAAAATGGAAATAATTATCTATAACGGCCCCTAAGCCCCCGCAACGCCACTTGGGGGTCAATTTTCACCAAACTCATTTTGTAGGGGATCTCTACTCTATTAAAGGAATATGTTTACCTAATTTTAAAATTGTACGTCTAGTAGTTTAAAAATGGAAACAATTATTTATAACGCCCCTTAACCCCCCCGTAACGCCCCTTACGATTCGAATTCCGCAAAATCCGTTCTTAACTGATCTCTACTTCATGAAAGGAACATGTCTACCAAATTTCAAATCTGTAGGTTGAATAGTGCCGGAGATATATATCGTGATTAGTCAGTCAGTCAGTCAGTGAGTCGCTCTTCTCCTTTACATATATACTAGCTGTTACCCGCCCGCTTCGCTGGGTATTTCATGATGTTTTATAAATTTTTACTGCTTATATATATGTATAAATTATTGATATTTAAGTCCTAGCATTAAGAATTCGATTGTATTGAAAAATATACTTAGACCTGTAACTGTCACCTCTTGATAAATAAAAAGGGCAGAACTCATCTAATTTGTATTTTCTAAAAATCTCTAAAATTGAAGTATAGAATGATGTTTGCTCTTTCGTAACCCAAAAACCAAGTGGATTCCCGCAAAACCAATTTTCGCGGTAGATCTCTACTCCGTAAATTGAACATGCAAGCCAAATTTCAAGTCTAAATCAAACAGAAAAAAACAAAAGTTTTACTATCAATATCCCCGTAATCCCGTTGAGAGCCGTTTTCCAAAATAATTGCTGTTAGCGGATTTCAATTCAACAAAAGAAGAATGCAAACCACAAATTTCATTATTATAGTCCTTGTAGCTCGAAAAAAGGATTTTTTTTGTGTCAATACGTCCCAGTAACACCTGCACCCTTCCGAAAAACTTGATTTACTTAAAATACATTTTTAGTGCATCCCTATTCAACAAAAGAAACATGCTTAAAAATTTCAAGTATATGGGTCTAACGATTAAAAACAGGAATTTTTTTCTGTAACTACTCTTGATCCCTCGCAACCATCCTTAGGGTCCATTTTCGTTTTACTCTTAGTTAGAGGAATTATATTCCATGAAAGGAACATGCCTACCAATTTTCAAGCAGGATGATCAAATAGTTTAAAAATGGAAATATTTATCGATTACGCCTCTTAATCTCCCGAAATTAAACTTTGTAGTTGATATTCGCAAAACCCATTTTGTAGCGGTTCTCTACGAGAGGAATCTGCTTATCAAATTTCAAGACTGTACGTCTAATAGTTTAAAAATGGGGATAATTATCTATAACGCCACTTGAGCCCCCGCAACGCCACTTCGGTGTCTGTTTTCACAAAACCCATTTTGTAGGGGAATTACACTCTATGAAAGGAATCTGCTTAGCAAAATTTGTGCGTCCAATAAATTAAAAATGCAAAAAAAATTATCAATAATTCCCCTTGAACCCCAGCAACGCCACCTAGGGGTCTATTTTTACAAAACACATTTTGTAGTGTATCTCTATCCTATGCGAGGAATCTGCTCACCAAATTTCAAGACTGTGCGTCTAATAGTTTAAAAATAGAAATAATTACTTATATTTGCAACACCCCTTGGGGTCAATTTTCCCCAAACCCGTTTTGTAGTGGATATTTATTCCATGAAAGAAACATTCCTACCAATTTTCAAGCAGGTGGGTCAAGAAATATTTATCTATTACGCCACTTAATCCCCCGCAACGCCATTTAGAGGTTTGTTTTCACAAAACCTTCTTATAGCTGATCTCTACTCTATGAAAGAAATCTATTTATCAAATATAAAGACTGTGCGTCTAATAGTTTAAAAATCGAAATAGTTATCTATAACGCACTTAAGTCCCGCAACGCCACTTGGGGGCAATTTTCACGAAACCCATTCTGTAGCGTATCTCTACCCTATGAGAGGAATCTGCTTACTAAGTTTCAAGACTGTACGTCTTATAGTTAAAAAATCGGAATTTATAGCGCCCCTTAAACCCCCACCCCCGCAACACCCCTTGGGGGTCAATTATTTAAAAACCCATTTTGTAGCGGATATTTATTCTATGAAAGAAACTTACCTACCAATTTTCAAGCAGGTAGGTGAAGTAGTTTAAAAACGGATATATTTATCTATTACGCCCCTTAATCCCCCGCAACGTCACTTAGAAGTCTGTTTTCACAAAACTCGTTTTGTAACTGATCATTATTCTACGAAAGGAATCCATTTATCAAATTTAAAGACAGTGCGTCAAATAGTTTAAAAATGAAAATAATTATCTATAACGCCACCGAAGCCCCTGCAACGCCACTTGGGGGACGATTTTCACCAAACTCATTTTGTAGCGGATCTCTACTGTAGGGAAGGAATCTGTTTACCCAATTTCAAAATTGTACATTGAGTAGTTTAAACATGGAAACCATTATTTATAACGCCCTTTAACCCCCGTTACGCCCCTTGCGTTTCGTATTTCGGAAAATCCGTTCTTAGCTGATGTCTACTGTATGAAAGAAACATGTCTACCAAATTTCAAGTATGTAGGTTGAATAGTTCCAGAGATATCGTGATTAGTCAGTCAGTGAGTGAGTCGCTTTTCTCCTTTTATATATATAGACTAGCCGTTACACGCCCGCTTCGCAGGGTATTTTATGATGTTTTATAATTTTTTATTGCTTATATATATATGTATAAATTATTGATATCTAAGTCCTGCATTAAGAATTCGATTGTGTTGAAAATTATACTTATACCTGTAACTGTCGCTTGTCGATAAAAAAAAAAGGGCAAAACTCATCTAATTTGTATTTTCTAAAAATCTCTAAAATTGAAGTATAGAATGATGTTTACTCTTTTTGGTTACCCAAAAACCAAGTGGATTCCCGCAAAACCAATTTTCGTTGGATCTCTACTCCGTAAATTGAACATGCAAGCCAAATTTCAAGTCTAAATCAAACAGAAAAAAACAAAAGTTTTACTATCAATATCCCCGTAATCCCGTTGAGAGCCGTTTTCCAAAATAACCGCTCTTAGTGGATTTCAATTCAACAAAAGAAAAATGCAAACAAAATTTCATTATTATAGATCTTGTAGCTCGAAAAAAGGAATTTTTTTTGTCAATACGTCCCAGTAACCCCCTGCACCCCCCCCTCCCAGAACTTGATTTGCTTAAATTACATTCTTAGTGGATCCCTATTCAACAAAAGAAACATGCTTAACTAATTTCAAGTATATGGGTCTAACAATTAAAAACAGGATTTTTTTTCTGTAACACCTCTTGACCCCTCGCAACTATCCTTAGGGGTCAATTTTCGTTTTACTCTTTGTTAGAGGAACTCTATTCCATGAAAGGAACATGGCTACCAGATTTCAAGCAAGATGATCAAATAATTTAAAAATGGAAATATTTATCCATTAGGCCTCTTAATCTCCCGAAATCAAACTTTGTAGTTGATATTCGCAAAACCCATTTTGTAGCGGTTCTCTACTTTACGAAAGGAATCTACTTATCAAATATCAGGACTGTACGTCTAATGGTTTAAAAATGTGGATAATTACGTATAACGCCACTTGATTCCCCGCATCGCCACTTCGGGGTCTGTTTTCACAAAACCCATTTTGTAGGGAGAATTGAACTCTATGAAAGGAATCTGCTTAGCAAAATTGGAAGTCTGTGCTTCCAATAAATAAAAAATTCAAAAAATTAAAAAAATTATCAATAACGCCCCTTGAACCCCTGCAACGCCACCTAGGGGTCAATTTTCACAAAACACATTTTGTAGTGTATCTCTATCCTATGAGAGGAATCTGCTTATCAAATTTCAAGACTGTGCGTCTAATAGTTTAAAAATAAAAATAATTGTTTATATCTGCCGTTAACCCCCCCCCCCGCAACACCCCTTGGGGGTCGATTTTCCCCAAACCCGTTTTGTAGTGGATATTTACTCCATGAAAGAAACATTCCTACCAATTTTCTATCAGGTAGGTCAAGTAGTTTAAAAACGAAAATATTTATCTATTACGCCACTTAGCCACCATTATCTTTACGCCCCCGCAACGGCACTTAGAGGTCTGTTTTCACAAAACCTTCTTATAGCTGATCTCTAATCTATGAAAGAAATCTATTTATCAAATATAAAGAATGTGCGTCTAATAGTTTAAAAATGGAAATAATTATCTATAACGCCCCTTAAGTCCCGCAACGCCACTTGGGGGCAATTTTCACGAAACCCATTTGTAGCTATCTCTACCCTATGAGAGGAATCTGCTTACTAAGTTTCAAGACTGTACGTCTAATAACTTAAAAATTGGAATTTATAACGCCCCTTAAACTCCCCCGCCCCCGCAACACCCCTTGGGGGTCAATTTTCCCAAAACCCATTTTGTAGCAGATATTTACTCCATTAAAGAAACTTACCTACCAATTTTCAAGCAGGTAGGTGAAGTAGTTTAAAAACGGATATATTTATCTATTACGCCCCTTAATCCCCCGCAACGCCACTTAGAAGTCTGTTTTCACAAAACCCGTTTTTTAACTGATCATTATTCTACGAAAGGAATCTATTTATCAAATTTAAAAACAGTGCGTCAAATAGTTTAAAAATGGAAATAATTATCTATAACGCCCCCTAAGCCCCTGCAACGCCACTTGGGGTCGATTTTCACCAAACTCATTTTGTAGCGGATCTCTACTGTATGAAAGGAATCTGCTTACCTAATTTCAAAATTGTACATTGAGTAGTTTAAACATGGAAACAATCATTATAACGCCCTTAACCCCCCGTGACGCCCCTTGCGTTTCGATTTTCGGAAAATCTGTTCTTAGCTGATGTCTACTCTATGAAAGGAACATGTCTACCAAATTTCAAGTCTGTAGGTTGAATAGTTCCAGAGATATCGTGATTAGTCAGTCAGTCAGTGAGTCGCTTTTCTCCTTTATATATATAGACTAGCTGTTACCCGCCCGCTTCGCTGGTATTTCATGATGTTTTATAAATTTTTACTGCTTATATATATGTATAATATATTGATATCTAAGTCCTAGCATTAAGAATTCGATTGAATTGAAAAATATACTTATACCTGTAACTGTCACCTGTTGATAAAAAAAAAGGGCAGAACTCATCTAATTTGTATTTTCTAAAAATCTCTAAAATTGAAGTATAGAATGATGTTTGCTCTTTCGTAACTCAAAAATCAAGTGGATTCCCACAAAACCAATTTTCGGTGGATCTCTACTCCGTAAATTGAACATGCAAACCAAATTTCAAGTCTAAATCTAACAGAAAAAAACAAAAGTTTTACTATCAATATCCCCGTAATCCCGTTGAGAGCCGTTTTCCAAAATTACCGCTCTTAGCGGATTTCAATTCAACAAAAGAAAAATGCAAACCAAATTTCATTATTATAGTCCTTGTAGCTTGAAAAAAGTAATTTTTTTAGTCAATACGTCCCAGTAACCCCTGCAACCCCCAGAACTTGATTTGCTTAAAATTTATTCTTAGTGGATCCCTATTCAACAAAAGAAAAAAGCTTAACAAATTTCAAGTATAAGGGTCTAACAATTTAAAACAGAATTTTTTTCTGTAACTCCTCTGACCCCACGCAAACATCCTTAGGAGTCAATTTTCGTTTACTCTTTGTTAGATGTACTATATTCCATGAAAGAAACATGCCTACCAATTTTCAAGCAGGATGATCAAATTGTTTAAAAATGGAAATATTTATCGATTACGCCTCTTAATCTCCCGAAATTAAACTTAGTAGTTGTTATTCACGGAACCCATTTTGTAGCGGTTCTCTAATTTACGAAAGGAATCTGCTTATCAAATTTCAAGACTGTACGTCTAACAGTTTAAAAATGGGGATAATTGTCTATAACGCCATTTGATCCCCCGCAACGCCACTTCTGGGTCTGTTTTCACAAAACCCATTTTGTGGGGAATTGCACTCTATAAAAGGAATCTGCTTAGCAAAATTTGAAGACTGTGCGTCCAATTAATTAAAAATGCAAAAAAATTATCAATTAACGCCCCTTGAACCCCGCAACGCCACCTAGGGGTCGATTTTCACAAAACACATTTTGCAGTGTATTTCTATCCTGTGAGAGGAATCTGCTAACCAAATTTCAAGACTGTGAGTCTAATAGTTTAAAAATAGAAATAATTATTTATATCTGCCCTTAACCCCCCGCCAACACTCCTTGGGGGTCAATTTTCTCCAAACCCGTTTTGTAGCGGATATTTACTCCATGAAAGAACATTCCTACCAATTTTCAAGCAGGTAGGTCAAGTAGTTTAAAAACGAAAATATTTATCTCTATACGCCACTTAAACCCCTGCAACGCCACTTAGAGGTCTGTTTTCACAAAACCTTCTTATAGATGATCTCTACTCTATGAAAAAATCTATTTATCAAATATAAAGACTGCGTCTTATAGTTTAAAAATGGAAATAATTATTTATAACGCCCCTTAAGTCCCGCAACGCCACTTGGGGGCAATTTTCACGAAACCCATTTTTAGCGTATCTCTACCCTATGAGAGGAATCTGCGTACTAAGTTTCAAGACTGTACGTCTAATAACTTAAAAATCGGAATTTATAACGCCCCTTAAACCCCCCGCCCCCGCAAGACCCCTTGGGGGTCAATTTTCCCCAAGCCTGTTTTGTTGCGGATATTTACTCCAGGAAAGAAACTTACCTACCAATTTTCATCAAGGAGGTCAAGTAGTTTAAAAACAAAAATATTTATTTATTACGCCACTTAAGCCCCTGCAACGCGACTTAGAGGACTGTTTTCACAAAACCTTCTTATAGCTGATCTCTACTCTATGAAAAAAATCTATTTATCAAATATAAAGACTGCGTCTTATAGTTTAAAAATGGAAATAATTATCTATAACGCCCCTTAAGGTCTGCAACGCCACTTGGGGGCAATTTTCACGAAACCCATTTTGTAGCGTATCTCTACCCTATGAATAGGAATCTGCTTACTAATTTTCAAGACTGTACGTCTAGTAACTTAAAAATCGGAATTTATAACGCCCTTAAACCCCCCGCCCC
>BMAO01017759.1:0-11510 GCA_019973975.1 Trichonephila clavata
AAAGGATGCAGTTTTTTTATTTCTTTTTATTCTTATTTGAATTGTAAGAGATGGCGCCACTAATGGAAACCACGTGAATCTTCGCTTCGCGATACAGTGATGTCATATGTCTATGATGTGGCAAAAAACTGGGAGTTGCACGAAAGATTGCACGAAGGTAGGTCGGATGGAATCTGTCTCTCCGTTTTTTGAGAGTGAAGGCGTGTTTTCCGAATTAGTATGGTGCTATCTCGGTAGTAAAATTGCTCTTGAGTTAATTATTTGAAACCCCTTGTAAATAGTTAAATGTTTTGGTTGTGTTTTAATAAATTAGGTCATTTTAACTCTCTGTGATCATTTAACATTAAATTTGAACCTTCCCTAGACGCCGTCCCACAAATTGGGGATCGACCGGATTTTAAACTATTCAAAATTTTGTCTAAGAGCATTTTTTAAAAGTTTTACCTCCTCATCGATTTTTAATTTCCTGAGTGGTACATAGACCTTGCCTTGCATCGAATAGAGACCCGGCGACGCCTCCAGCTGGGTAAGAAATTTTACGAGCGATACGGAAGTTTTACGAGCGATATGGAGATTCTGCGAGCGATACGGAAATACTTCAGCAAGAACAGTCAACAAGAACCAGAGGTCCATTGACTTGGTCAGAAACACAGAATCTTGGCGAATTTCCACGTCAGCTGCAGTCAACCAAAACTGGAAGCCCAGCGACTCAACGAGATACAGAACGAATTTAACGGGATTACCTTGATCATTGAGGTCAACGCTGACGAGAGAACCTTTGGAACTGCATCGAATTGCGAGTTATCAACACGAAACAAGATTTCCTGTGTCATTGAGGTCAACGTAAAGTGCCTTCAGAATTACATTGCATTGTGCTAGTATCCTTTTTTGGTATTGTGTGAGTAATCAGCGAAAATTAAATAAATGATTTTGTGTGTATATTTCCTGTTCTGTGAATCTGAAATTGAATTTTGAAGTACTAGGTACTATTATTGGTTTAATTGCAGACATAGATATTTGATGTTCTTTTAGTTTTGGATTAATAACTGAGTACTTTCCGTGTTTTTTCTTAGTAATCTATTTTTGATAAATGAGAGGAACGCGTTGTTTTTTTAATAAAAATAAAATTGATATTAACTGTAATACTGTTGTGTTTTGCAAGAGGATTTAGGTTCCGGGAATTCTTTAAAAAGTCATTTTTGTCCATAATTGTTTATAATTGATAATTGCATCTTATTTAAATTATCTTTTGTTTCTGCTTAGGTGAGTAAACTTTTTGCGTGTCATTTTAATAGTTTTGTCTCATTTAACTTGGGTAAAAATTTAAGTTGTTCTCTGGGTCACCACTCTGAGTATAAAAATGGCATTCTTACTCGTGAAAAAGAAAGAGGATTTGATGTCACTCGCCGCAGATTTGGATCTTACTATCGAAGCAAGTATCACAAAATTGAAGTTAAAGGAGCTGATCGTAAAAAGCCCAGATTACGTTGAAGACGATGTTAAAAAGATGCTTGATAGCATTGTGGAGGAACGTACAAAAAGAGAAGAGAGAGAAAGGGCTGAGAGAGAGAGGATATGCGAAAAGAAGAGAGAGAAAGACGAGAGTACGAATTAGAGAAGTTGCGAATACAAGCACAACAGACTGCCAGTATGCCGAATAACGCCGAAAACGTTCAAACATCGAATAAACTGATTCACGAAACTTTTCATAAGTTTAATATGAAGGAAGATATTGGTTTGAATCTCACCTTATTTGAGCGTCATGCAGAACTAACTTTCTTGCCGAAAAAAGATTGGGTTCAAAAACTTATAGGGTTAATACCCGTCGAAATTGCCCATCTGATCGCAAGAGAACCAACTGATAAATGTAATGATTACGATCATGTAAAGGATTTACTCTTACAAAGATTTAAATTATCTCCGGAAAAATTTCGTCAGTTATTTTTGTTTCACCAAAAGTCCGATGAACGAACATGGCAAGATTTTCAACACGAATTACAGACGTATTTTGATGGATGGACTTTGGGCTTAAAAGTTAACACCTACGACCAATTACGAGAATTAATCATAGCCGATCAAATGAAGAAGAAGGCGCCGTATGATTTTCAGGAACACTTTTTGGACGAATGGTCTACTATTAACTCATCTATTGAGCTAGCGAAAAAATTTGAAGATTATGAGGACGTCCGAAGAACTATAGGGCCAAAGCAGTTAAACTCATTCGCTAAAAGATCGAACAATAACGATAATTGTTCTCAAAGGCAAGAACGTTTTCACCTTGGAAATAATTGGAATGATAGAAAATGCTTTCAATCGAAGAGAACTTACGATAAAAGAGTTAAACAGGTAACATGTAGCTACTGCAGGGGACCAGGTCACTATGCCGTAGATTGTACAAAGCGCAACAAAGGTTCGAAAATCAATAAATCTTCAGGCTCTCCGGTCCAGATCTGTTCTCGAATTCAGCAAGACAGAATTAAGACCAGGAAAATAACCATCGGAAACAAGACTTTTGAGGCTCTCATCGACACTGGAAGCTCAGTTTCGCTCATTCGTGAAGATGTAAGCAAAGGAATCATCGATCAATCGAAGCTCTCGAAGGACATTGTCATGTTATGTGGATTAGGAAAGTACGAAGTCAAAACAAAAGGATCGTTCCAACGAGAAATCGAATTGGATGGAGAGAAATATTCCGTAATATGTCATGTCGTGCCTGCGCTGTATTTGGAGTTCCAGGCAGTGATAGGATCGGACATTTTGGAACAGGCTTTTGTTGGCTTTGATAGAAAAGGTGTTTATTTCCGTAAACACGAAGAGAAGGTTTAGTTTGTGAATACACAGGTTTATGAAGCAAGAACTGAAGACGAAATCGAAGTTAAACATGTTATCAATCCTCGAATAAGAAAGGAACTCTCTGAACTAATCAACAGCTATACACCTAAGAAGACCGAAACGACAAATGTGTCCATGAGAATTATCCTGAAGGATGATATACCAGTTTACCAAACAGCACGCCGTTTGTCATTTCTGGAGAATCAGGCCGTCAACAAGCAGATCGACGAATGGTTGGATAAGGGAATCGTGAGACCAAGCTCTTCTGAATATGCAAGTCCAATCGTGTTAGTCAAGAAGAAAGACGGTACCGACAGACTATGCATTGACTATAGGAAACTGAACCGAAAACTAGTCAAGGATCACTTCCCCTTGCCACTGATAGAGGACGTATTGGATAGACTGCAAGACGCCAAAGTGTATTCCACGTTAGACTTAAAAAATGGGTTTTTTCATGTCGACGTGAACGAGGATTGCAAGCATTTCACCTCCTTTGTTGTACCAGACGGGCAGTTCGAATTTAATAAGGTACCTTTTGGTCTCAGTACAAGCCCAAGCGTATTCCAAAGATATGTGTACAGCATTTTCAGGGAACTCATGCGAAAAGGCATCGTAATAATTTACTTGGACGATTTGATCATTCCAGCTAAAGATGAGGAAGAAGGTATGGAAAAACTAAAGAAAGTATTTGAGGTCGCATCCAGATATGGGGTGGAGATCAAGTTTGAAAAATGTCAGTTTTTAAAACGAAAGGTGGAATTTTTGGGTCACGTTGTCGAAAATGGAACGGTGCGCCCTTCAGTTGCAAAAACGATAGCTGTCAAGAAGTTCCTGTACCAACGACTGCCAAACAAGTCCAAAGCTTTTTAGGACTCACTGGCTATTTTCGAAAATTTATTCCGTCGTACTCTAAAATAGCGAAACCTTTGAGTGATCTAATTAGAAACGACAATCCATTTGCCTTTGAACGACCTCAAATAGAAGCATTTGAAAAGCTCAAGCAATTATTGACTGAAAGTCCAGTATTAAGTATTTTCCAGCAGGGAAAAACAACCGAATTGCACACGGACGCAAGTCAACAAGGATACGGAGCCGTCTTACTCCAGGAGGCAGAAGATGGAAAATTGCATCCTGTTCAATACATGTCTAAGAAAACTACTCCGGCAGAGGAGAAGTATAGCAGCTATGAACTTGAAGTTCTTGCTGTTGTCAACGCTTTAAAGAAATTTCGTACCTACCTTATGGGAAATCATTTCAAAGTCATAACGGACTGCTCAGCGTTTCAAAAGACTATGGACAAAAAGGATTTGGTTACTCGTATAGCGCGATGGGCATTATTGCTGGAAGAGTTTGATTATGAAATTGTGCATCGTTCCGGCCAGAGAATGCAACATGTGGATGCCCTTAGCAGATATCCAGTCGCAATAATTACTAACGATACTCTAACCGCAAGATTAAAAAGGGCACAACAAGAGGATGAATACACTCAGAGTCTAAGGTCACTGATTGAAACAAACAGCAATTCAGACTTTTTCGATAAAAACGAAATACTTTACAAATATGTTGAAGGTCGTGAATTGATAGTTGTACCAAGAGATATGCAAACTGAGATAATAAAGTTAGCACATGAGAAGGGACATTTCTCCGTTGCCAAGACTGAAGGAGTTGTCAAACAGGAATTCTTCATTCCAATTTGAGCAAGCAAGTGCAGAATGTAATTGTTAACTGTGTGCCATGTATTTTGACCAACAAAAAGAGTGGAAAAAAGGATGGATTTCTCAACCCCATTCCTAAAGAAGATGTGCCATTAAGTACTTATCACGTCGATTTTATCGGACCTTTGCCTTCTACTAACAAGAAATATCAGCATATTCTCACAATAGTGGATGCTTTTACAAAATTTACCTGGCTTTATCCCGTTAGATCTACTTCCGCAGAAGATGCTTTGGATAAATTAAAATTGCAACAAAAGACTTTTGGTAATCCCAAAAGAATAATAACAGACAGAGGCTCTGCTTTTACCTCTGGAGCTTTTGGAGATTATTGTGCTAATGAAAACATTCAGCATTTGCAAATCGCCACCGGAGTACGCAGAGGGAATAGTCAAGTCGAGAGAATACACCGAACTATTATTCCCGTTTTGACCAAACTATCAATTGCGGAGTCTACCAAGTGGTTCAAGTTCGTAGACCCACTTCAAAGAATTTTAAATAGTACATTTAATCGTAGTACTAAGTGGTCTCCATTTGAATTATTAATTGGCGTCACCATGAGAAACAAGGAAGACCTTCGTCTGAAGGAGTTACTTATGGAAGAATTGCAAGAACAGAGGAACCAATTACGACAAGACGCAAAGAAAAATATCCAGAAGATACAGTCAGAGAATAAAAGAACCTATGACAGGAGGTGCAGGAAGGCCCTTAACTACCAGAAGGGTGACTTGGTGGTCATTCAGAGAACACAATTTGGGACAGGTTTGAAATTAAGGCCTAGGTTTTTGGGACCATATAGAATAGTTAAAGTAAAATCTAGAGATAGATATGATTTAGAGAAAGTGGGTAATCATGAGAGGGTCCTAAGATAACAAATTCATCTGCTGATTTAATGGAATTTTAATCACCCTGATGATGTATTTTTATAAAAAGCGTTTCCTATTCTTTTTAAAATTATAATGTGTATTAATGTGTTTTGTTTTCTTTGCTATTAATGTTTCATTTTTGAGAGTTGTATCCTTATTTTCAAATTTGAATGTCTATTGTGGAATTTTTATCTCTGATTAGTATTAATTTTGCAGAGGCCTATATTTTATTGTATGTTATGTAAAATCACTGAGGTCAGTGATTCCCAGGATGGCCGAACTTGTAGGAAAAGGATGCAGTTTTTTTTATTTCTTTTATTCTTATTTGAATTGTAAGAGATGGCGCCACTAATGGAAACCACGTGAATCTTCGCTTCGCGATACAGTGATGTCATATGTCTATGATGTGGCAAAAAACTGGGAGTTGCACGAAAGATTGCACGAAGGTAGGTCGGATGGAATCTGTCTCTCCGTTTTTTGAGAGTGAAGGCGTGTTTTCCGAATTAGTATGGTGCTATCTCGGTAGTAAAATTGCTCTTGAGTTAATTATTTGAAACCCCTTGTAAATAGTTAAATGTTTTGGTTGTGTTTTAATAAATTAGGTCATTTTAACTCTCTGTGATCATTTAACATTAAATTTGAACCTTCCCTAGACGCCGTCCCACAATGTAACACTTGAATAATGAACACTTCAATGTAACACTTGAATGAAGTAAATGTTCGAAGCGTTTACCTTCTACGCAAACGCCTGCCTTACGCTATTTTAAAAGTGACTGCTTGATGAGTCGGGAGTACTTAGCTAACTTTATTTTCTGCATTGCTTCAACAATCCTTTACCGCAGTTAGGTCACATTTTCAATTAATTTAAAACAATTTTTTTCTTTTATGCAGCTTTAGTAAAAGGAGTCGACTGGGTTTAAATATGTTAAACGAGCTGTACAAGAAATTGAACCATGATGTCCAATATACATTCCGGGAAATTCCATGCTCAAAAATTCCATGTCGCGCACAATGCGCTAAGCACACAAATTATTGAAATCGCATACCCCTGTAGGTGTTGAGTGACACATCTTCTAGCAGGTGTGACAAATTATTTTGAAGAATAAGCATTCATAATATGAATTTGTGTAAACAAACAAAAATAAATATTTAATTTTAAAAAGTTAGTTTGATACTTATTGGTTATTACCATGAAGCCAAACTTGGCAGAATAAAAATAACATGTGAGTGGAACCCTTGGGCATCGGAGGAACTCGAACATTCTTTCACATATTTTGATTTTTCATTTATTGATTTTATTCCAAAATACATTCCCTAACTAAAATAAAGCGAGCATTGTGTTCAGAAGCGAGTTTCTTCTATCACTTTCGTAAAAATAACTTCGTCGATTTAAAAGCGAAAAATATTATTTTTCTAATCAAGCCTCAGTCTTTTCTAATCAAGTGGCAAACCTTGTTTATATTTTGATAGTGTTAAGGAACATCGTTTCTAATCTTATCAGTTGTTTCATCAATTTATTTACCTTCATTGGTGTGATTAGATAAAATCAAAATGATTGTATATTGTAGCTATCTCAATCTTCTTTCGAAGGAAGGCTGGAACTTAATAGCTTTCGAGTTGCTTTAGAATCAGCGTTAATAAAAATCAAACCAAACCGCCAAAATTCTTTCCAGATATCGTTGGCAAACGATTTGGAATCTTTTTATAATGGTAAAATCCTACTGGGAGAGCTATAAAGAACTAAATGTAAAATAAGTTCCGTATTCTTATCTATTGTTTCCAAAAATTGAATTTTCTTTCTCAATACATAACAAAATTTGTCGCAAAGCTATAATACATTTTTTATGCATAAGGTACAGCTAGTAAAAATGGTTCGTAAAAAGTTAAATGCGTGGCACATTATGGAACTTTCAATGCACGCAAAAAGCCATGCTCTTGAACAATTACCCTGTCAGAATCTGTAGAATTTGAGATTGGTAAAGAGAAAACAAAGCTTTGAAAAACAGAATGTGATGAAATTAATGGCGTACTTTGAATTGAACGCAATGGACGTAGAGGCAGATATTAGAACTATTTAATACATATAAATTACCGTTTTGCAATTTGATCAATAGTATGAATAATTGTATAATTTGTACAATGGGAATTGATTCGCACCGAAGTGTAATTTAAATAAATTAATCTCTTTATCCATAAACATTTTATTCTATTTAGATTTATAACATCCAAATGGGCAATGGTACAATGCATTATTGTTGTTTTTTCCCTCCAAAATTATTACTTAAAATAATAATAAAGTAGAAATTCTTCCATTTATTTTTTTACTGCTTATCTTACTTGATAATTCACATAAATCATTTCAATTCAGTTTAAAAATGTAACGTAACTAGTTAAATTACTTTTCGTGATGAAATTCATCAACACTGGTTTTCTTTCATCCAAATATTTTATTTTATCTGTTACTTAATTTTTTAATAGTTTTTTATGTTTATCAAATTTGTTTTTAGCTGTTATCTCAAGCTTATCAAATCTTCTGTAATCATCATATGCTTCCATTTCGTGTGGACTAAATGCATGTTTATATGGTTTTTTATTATTCAAATATATTACGGCTGTACAAGATAATGACAAAATATAAATACAATTCAATTGAAATAACAATTAATATACAATCATATTATTTATGGATAGTATTTGTATTTACTTAAATTTCAATGTACTTGATTTTTAACATTTTAATTGTTTGCATCATTGTCATCATTAATTTCAACAATACTTAGACTTTTTGTACTTTCAATCATTTTGTTTTGTTCTAAAAAAAGATACAATAAGCGTATGGTAACTAAAGTAAGAAAGGAAAATGTTTGATTCAAATTTATCTAAGTATCGCGTAAAAACCGTATGGATCGTCGGTTTATATTTTGTAGTACTGAGTTTTCGATCATTGGACATATTTAAATTAAGTGTTTCATTTAGAAATTCAATTAGTGGTAGATTTTTATCATCTGTAAAGTTAATATTCAAGTCTCCACTTAAAATCATCGGTACATTATCATATTTTTCTCCAAATCTTTTATCGAGTATTTCAGAACCTTCTTTTGTATAAATCATCAAATTTCCGAATAAAAATTGTTGTATCTGTATCATAGATTTTCCAGGCGAAATATAAACGGCAACCATTAATATGTATTGCCCATTCTCGGAATCGCAACGAGCAACGCATATTTCGCGTATATCAGATACATTAACACCAATGCTTCTAGTGAATTTAGTATGTATGTCCATATGTGAAGTAATGAAGTGTGACGTATCTTGAGTATTATGATAAATAGCTACGCATGCTGCTGGAACTTCGGGTATTTAATAAATTACAACAAATTTGAAATTCGGAATATCAAGTGGTTCTTCGTTTTCATACGAATTTCCTACAAAAGCAGAATATTTGACTTTTTTACGATAGCATTATTTTTTAGGTCAGCTCCATGCGCATGGAACTTTGACAATTGAATGAAAATATCGATTATCCTTTTTTGTTGGAGATGAATTCTAGAAAAGTTTTGGTGACCGTTTGTAGTTATTTTTTTGTAGCCTTTTCAATTCTAACGTTAGATCCTCTCGATGACTTGTTGATATTTTATGATGTTTATCTGTTTCTGAAGCATTTAGGGTGTTCCTGCTCTACCAATCCAAAATTTCAGCTGCTGCTAATATTTTCTTGAGTAACCAAAAATAAACCTCGAATCCTCGTTACTCTTGTTAAAGCTACGTATACTAATTCTCTAGGATGTTTGCGATCGTATTCGTAGACAATAAGCATAATAAGTACCTCCCTGTGATTTGTGAATAGTCATTGCCAAAGCAGAAATAAGGGGAAACTGTTAAGGATCTAAGCAAATATGAAAAACGGATACTTAAAATAACCCTAATTCCCTGACAATATTTTTTCGTAAATTTCTAATAATAAAATCGAATGATATAAAATTATAGATAATCGTTTCGCAAAAAATAGCAAAGCATATATTTTATTTTTGACAATTTAAATTAATAAATAATGATTCCGAAATATTAAATTTTAAATAAAATAAAATATTTAATGAAATTAAAGTCGGAGAGTTTTTATTATTTTAAACGAAAGATTTTAATGATATAAGGTAATAAGCCACAATTTTGCATCAATAACCATATTTTAAACTTCAACACATTAACCTTGAATTATTATTAGATTTTATAAAATTTTTAATTTCAAAATCCACGATAAAATTATGATTGAACAACTAGAAGTCTGTTTTACCACGGTAGTAAGAAAACGTCTAAGCCACTGCGAAGTACTAATCCGGATTGCGTGATACATTGCAGAGGTTAAATATTAGAAATAAATAATACAAAATTTTCAAACGCCAGAATAAATACGAAGATTTAAAATAACTTTAGATAATATAAGATTTTCATACGCCAAAATAAATGCGAGCACTTAAAATATTTTTTTGTTATTTATTTTTTATCTTAAAGATATTAGTATATTTATTTAGTACTCACTATTTTACTGGAAACGATTCAAATAATATCAAACAAAAGCACTATTTTAACAATGCACAGTATATACACATTGAACTTTTCACTAAATCCATTCAATTTCACTTAAAAGATATACACAGCACTATACGTCAGCTGTATAGCTATAGATATACTGCTATAAACATATTGGTGACGCGAAGGCACGAGATTTCACAGATCCAAAAAGTGTCTAAAGCAAACAGCACACTGCGCATGCGCCAGTCAGAGCATGTCGGTGACGCGAACCCATAAGATTTACCCCTACCAAAAAGTGCCCAACGCCACTAAAGAAGTTTTCACTTCAAAGAGAAAAAGTTTACAGGAATTAACTGTAGTAATAGAGAAACTAATGTGTATAAGCTCCTTTTTTACTTAACCTACAAATGGGGTACTTAAGTTGCCGACTTTTTCATCGATGTTGTGGAAGATCAAGAGACGCAACATGCAGCCAGGCTTAATAAGACTGAAAATTTGAAAACTCCTCTTCTCTATTCTATCAAATTTGAGGCTGCTAAATGCATTTCAAAAACTAATACTAAGTGCCCCGGGCGTGTATTCACCTCTTGCTCATCTTGTACGTTTAGTGTCGAACGTGTATAACATTTTGCATAGTGCTGCTTTGTTTAAAACTAGTCCCACAGCTTTGGAATTCAATAAAACTACAGTAAAAGTGCTTCTAAGGAATTTACCTATTTCGTTGGAGAGACGGGGAAGGAATTTAAAGGGGTATATTACAGGAACAATGAGATTCATAGCTAAGCAATTTTTTTTTTTTTCATTCGAGTGTTATTTTTTCTCTCCATCATTTGCTCTCATTTTCGCTAATCATGTGAAACAGTGTATTTGTGCAAGGAAAAATGTCAACCGTGAATCTCACTATCAATGCACTGAATGTGATGCTGTTTATGTGTTCAACCCTGTTTCAGAATACATCACACAACAGGCAAGTTATAAATTTTCTTTATTATTATATTGTAACTTTGAAATTAATTTCTGCATTTTATTTCCTTATTTTATTCATTTTAAAAGTGAAAATAAACAATTTTTAAGTTGAAATAAAACACACCACTTCTTTTCCCTTAATAAACCGCGTATCAACGTCCGCGTGTGGGAAAAACGGTGGCACTGGGGGGGGGGGTGAATTTCGTAGCATTTCCTCGGCAGTTAAGGGGTAAGAGTTTAAAGCTATTTTATGAGATGTAAAAGAAGATGTAGAATGTTCTATGTGTGAAAAATCAGAAAACGAGACTTATGAAATCAATAAGTTACTGAGAAAATCGGCTACGATCTACAATCAGAGCTAAAGGGGTTGCTGTAACAAAAGATAATATCTCCAAAGAAACCATATTAAGTAATAGTTAAAATAATTAAATATGCCTCATCACATTAATCAAGATTAAGGTACCTCAGCTGAGGCAGAGAGGGCCACCTTCAAACGGATCGTAAAAATAAGAAAATGACAATTCATTTTTACAAGAATTTGACCTCAGAAATTCTTTCAAATATTAAAAGTATTGGTACAATGATTAAATTGCAAATTCGTTTC
>BMAO01017760.1:0-26597 GCA_019973975.1 Trichonephila clavata
TGGTACATGCGTACCGTTCAGTTGCATGTGTGCTATGGATTTTGAGTCATCATGAAGTCTATTGTGTCTTCAGATTAGACAAGAATACTATTTTTGCTAAAGTGCATGACTCTTTCAATGTTAATTAAATAAAATTTTCATTAAAAGTCAGTCTTTGATAGAAAATTATTTCCAATCATGCCAGTTAATTTTTCCAGGTTATCTGTGCGTATTTACCAGGATAACATCATGCCCACATCATATACGACTACTATAAGGCCTCAGATTATTTTTATAGCTGTGTTTTATATTGAAATTCCAACACTCAAACTGTTCTTCCAAAAGATTGTGTGGGTCTGGCCAATCTCAATGCTTCCCATGGTGAGTATCAAGGTCTTGGTGCAAAAAGAATGTTAGTGGAGTTCATTAATTAAAATATATTAGAGTATTTTTATATGCTTCTCTATATATATATATATATACAGGCTAGTTCACATCAGCCTGTATATCAGAAGCTCTGGAGACATAGGAAAGCAGCTACAAACTACTTGCATGTGCCATATAAGATTTTCTTGGATTTAGTGATTACAGGTTCTGATTGACATGTGATAGACAGAATGATAAAGATATGCACAAACAGAATATAATACAAAATTATTATAATTATTTAAAATAAAACAGACAAAAAAACAGGAGGAGGGGGGTCAAAATTACATCAGTCTGTTGCAGATACCAGATTGTGAAACATTGAAACAGGAAAATAGCTTATTATGAATCATATTGTTATAAAAAATAAAAAATGACCAAGAAGAAATAGCTTCCTGTGTAGTTTTTTTAGATGTATGGTAAGACATTTCATGGAACTTATGTTTATTTTCAAATAAAGATTAGAAAAAAAATGAATAAATATAAACTTTTTAATAAGTAAATTCGCAACACTTATACACAAACAAAGGAAAGAATTTAGGGGAATTCCTTACAAGTTTGAAATTACTTTTCAACGGATTTGCCATGATTACAGCTATGTAACAATCTGTTATATTTATACCTCAATTATGGGAGAAATTATCGCAAGCTCGACTTGCTTGGTGGTCAAGGCGTGAGGGTCCCCTGAGCTCAAGGGCCCTGTGCACGGCACTACCTAGCCCATTGGTAGTTACGCCACTGTACTTTATTAAATTTATATAAGATTTTTTTTGTTCATGTCTTAAACCGTTTTTAAATAAAATTATTTAACTGAATCGGAAATAAGAACTGAACCTGAAATATTTCAGGAAAGAGAATAATTTAAATCACATTACACTATTCATTCCATTAATTTTTATAAATTTCTCTTGTCATTAAACTGTTTAAAAAAAGGATTTTGATGCAATTTAGTATTGAAGAATATCACAGAAAATTGTTTTGAATGTACAAAGATATATATATATATTAAAGGTTTCTGCCTGAACTAAAACTTCTATTTTTATAAAAATTCAAAGGAAAAACTGATGTTCCTCAAACAGAAACGAAACAGCGTAAAAAAAAGCAGTTTCTTTGTAAACTAGAATGTCAGGCACAGTTTTCATGTAATTGAAAACTGCCATGGGGTGGGCAGTAAAGAGGGGTCAGTTGTCATATAATAGTCTTCAGTTGGTTGTAAACTGGACCCTCCAAGAACAAAAATAGAAGGCGAAAGAGAGGGGGGGGAGCGTTTCCTGTCTCGAGCTCCCTTTGCACTTAGAATCCCTCTCTCAACTGTTGTAGAAGAGGCTTGTATGATTCTGTGACGTCATTTTCTTTCTTCATGACAGCTGTCAGAACATAATCATCAGAAAATGGGATCAAGTAAATGCAAATTTGGAAAAATAATAGCTTGAAAAAAATGTTTATTTCAAAAGTCAAAAATATTGAAAATTAAGAAAAAAGGCATATAATTTATCTTTATGAAGGAACTATTTACCTCCGATCATTAAGACCAGTACTCATGAGTACTTGGCCTTTCTTTTAGGAACGCCCATTCCCAGAAGAGGGCGCTTTCATCGTTTTAAAGTTGGAATTTTTCTGTCTACGGGACCCTTAAACTGTAAGAGCTACGATGTGAACAAGTCCCAAAAAAGGGGATGGATGAGCGGCCGTGGGCGAACCAATCAGGGAGGCCGGAGGCGTGGCCTAAGACCGACTGAGGTAGAAAGGCTCATTCGAGCCAAAGCAGCGGAAGAGCGAGGTTGTCGGGCAGGAGCTAAAAAAACGCGAATAAATGGAGAAAAAAAGCTGGAAAAAAAGAAACAAGTACACAAAACAGAAAATTAGTGCAAATCTATTGACTCAGAGTGCATAAAAAAAGCTATTGCGCTAGAGGGGAGGGCAAGTGAGCTGGCTACGGTGGGTGAAGAACATTTTGCCACTTTGTAGTTTTATATGCGTAGTAATGTTTACTATTGGGATTTGTGAAGAGCGTTTGCGCTCTGATTAAAGGGTTTTCATGGTTTTGTATAGTATGAAAGACGTTTCTGGATAGTTTTGTAATATAATCCCCAATAGATTCAATTTTAAGATCTCGGTGTAGAACATTATTTCTAACGTATCAGGGCGCATTTGTAATCATCCTAAGAACTTTATTTTGTATAATTTGAACTTTTTTGAGATTTGTGGGGGCCGCAGCTCCCCATACGTACGTTAAAACTGGGCGAAGAATCTGTTTATAGAGCAGAACTTTATTCTTCAGTGATAAAGTGGACCTTCTTCCAACCAGCGCAAAGCTGAGATGGATTTTAGCCCAGAATTTATCACTGATGTGTTTGTCGGTCTCACGAGTGCAGCCAGCGTTTGCTTATATTCTAGTATAAAAATTACAGCAACATAAAATGCGATTTCTCTCGAATTATCTCGTGCACAGTTTGGTCTGTTTAACGCGCTCGAATTAATTCGTGCGTACACCAGAACTGATTAATCCTTCTCTCTTTTTCTGAAAATATTACATGTTATTCAAGTATTTTATTTAAATTTCATTTCGATGTGAAAATTAATTTTGAATTTGCATAATAAAGAAACATTTTCTTTTCTTAACTCATACCAATTCTGCGAGTTATTCAATTTTAAGACATAGTTGATATCTCTGACTGATTTCGCTTTGGACAGAGCAATTCGCATTTTTCAACATAATCTAAAATTTGTGGCGAGTTATAAATTTTAATGTAACTAGTTACTAGAATATTTACTAATTCTTATTAATAATTCGCATATTTCAATGTAATCTAAATTTTGTGTTGAATTTTGAATTATACTGAAACGAGTTACTCCTTTATACTGAACAAAGCAAATAATTCCTTAAAATAAGTAAGAATGTTTTCTCATTTTTAGTATTCGTGAATTGTAGGTGTATTATATAAATATGAAAAATTTTGAATTTTTTTTTCTTTCGATGTAGGCTCTTTCCAGACGAAGTGATCAAATTTGTTGCAACTGTAAAACCCAGAAGACTTCTCTGTGGAGGCGAAGTCAAAATGGCGAATTCATTTGTAACCCTTGTGGCTTGTACTACAAATTGCACAATGTAAGTACTTTTGATCAATGTTAAGTAGTTACATTAATAAAAAGTACTTAAAACCATTAAAAATTTTTTTCCTTCAAATGTTTACCGTACCGTACAATCCGGCGGATAACGCGCACTTTTCACACAAAAAATAAGCTCGAAACTTACGAATGCGCGTTATACGTTAGGTATCAAAATGATAGTACATATAAAGATGAGCATAGAAAAAAAATAGACTTCCACATATTTCGAAATACTATTTATTAAAAAGAACTATTCCTTATGGGCTTAAAAGATTATTGTTCTAGAAGTATACTACTTTTTTTTCTAAAGCTTGGAAAAATACCTCGAATAAATAACTTCAAAACTAAGAGAATTTTTCTCGTACTTTTCAGCCTTCTTTGTAAACAAAGAGGTGCACGTGATACGGTGAATATGCCTTAAAGTTAAAAATTTGGGTTTGAAAGGATAGGTGAGTGTTATACGCCGGATTTTACGGTAAATGCAAAATAAAGAATATTCAGCAAGATAGTTAACAGATCCTGTGGTGGCGGGGTCCTACCTGGGACCCCGCTCACTCCGCCGGCGCGTTTCTAAGTGTGGGAGGAAACATAACATCACCAACAAACGCCATAATAACAAATATATTTATTCAAGTCTGACAAACACTTACACACACACAATCACAAGTTTAACTATAAGAATAAACCTAGGAGTGATTCCTAAAACGTCGATTAATCTTAATACTCAATTCTAAGTAAACCCGACTACCAGAAATGGACAAGGAGAGCGATCACTAACTAACCTCAGGCCGGTACTGAATCTACTCTCTTAAATCTTCAATCGAATAATTTACGCTTATAAATTATACCTTTTAAACGTGCACTAAGTTCGTGAAGTAATTCTCCGATATACAACTTACTTGACAGCTTGGCGGCTCCTTCTCCCCTTACATCTACAAAACCTAGACTTTATATATTCGAACTAATTAACATATATCTATCTCGTGTTTTTCCTGAAAGGCTGTGAATTAGTATAAATGCTAGCCCTAAAGTTTCCCAAGAGGATTAGTTCGAAAATCTCGCGTCGTCACAATCCTAGCATCTGGAATGTATCTTATTCCATCTCCGCGGCTAATTTTGCAGCAGTTCACTGATTCTCAGCAAGTAATAAAAAGAAATATTTATTGTCGGCTTAGATAGGTTACATTTTACTTCTAGTATTTATTTTTACTTCCTTTCATAAAACTAATTAATTGTATGGCTATTGCACCTATGTTCTAGTATTTATTTGACTCTAAAATACAGTTTTCCACAAAATTCCTGAAATTCATTCATACCTTTCGTTATATTGTTACTTACTATTAATGTTTAAATATTTATCTGAAAGTTTTTTTATTTCTATTACATTTTGCTATGTTTAAAATGTATTCGCACTATAACATCTTAACAATTTAATACAAGTAATTAAATTTGATTGGCAAAAATGTATTTATCCTTGTAATTCGGTAATCTAATCTGTTCTAAGATGGGGGGAAAATGTGTCCGCTCAAACCCCGATGAGTTTGAAAGTGTCCGCTGAGGCCACGAAATGTTATGTGTCCCCTCTGTCGTAATCATCACAATCCTGGTCATTATCTGAGTACACAATTTCCGTTCCAACTTTCGCAAGCTGTTCGACATCCGAACGTTTCGGAAATTTCAAAGTAGTGCAAATTAGTTGACCTGTTTGGGTCAGCCATCTACCAGAATGGGAAAAGAGGTCACTGTATATTTAGATTTCCGTGTTGTGTAGGATGCCATAAACTGTTCTTTTCATGCACAACAGAAATCCATCGTCATCTAGAAGTATTAAAAGTGCAACAAAAATCCTTTTTAAAAAAAAATTTTAAGTAAGGTGCATGTTGCTTGTTTTGTAAGATAGAAAATATGTTGATATAAGTGGGAATTTTTTTTTCCTTTTTTCAAACTATTTAAATAGTGACGGTCTTGATACAATATTTTATCACTTTGTGTTCACATTTTTGTTATATTGGTAAATTTCAGAAATAAAAGATGCATTTGAAAGTTTTAGTAAATTGTTCTATTTAAGAATTCCACAGTGCATCTGAATAAGCGATAGAAATTGGTTGTACTCTAATTTTTAATAAGCCACGTCCCACGAAATTATCTTGAAAAAAAAATTGATATTTTGCTCAAGTAGTTTAAATTTTACACATTTTTTTAATTTTCGTCTCACATGAACTTATTTTTCTCTTTTAGAGAGATCGTCCGCAGGAAATGCGTAAGGATTCCATCCAGACCAGAAATCGCAACAAACCAAAAAATGCTAATCGCAAAAAGGCGAGCAACAACAGCCCACCTGAAACTGTTCCTATTAGTCCTCCAGGCCCTTCTTTCACCATCTTGCGTAAGTTTAAAATTACTCATTACATAAATTTGTCAATTGATACTATGAATTGTGGTATAGTGAATTTTGCTTCTTATGCCATTGATTCCTATTCGGTGCAGTTAAGCGATTGGTCGGCTCTCTGACTCAGAGGTAGCGTGTCCTCTTCGTAAATCTAAAGTTGTGGGTTCGACCTCTACTAGAGTCCATAGATTTTCTACATGCGAAAATCGTAGGTACGCAATTGAGTATCAATTTGGCTCTGGTACTCTCGGTAAAATTAAATCACGTCAATATTTAGCATTCGACGCGAGTTTGAATTAATATTAATTCAAGCATCAATTCAAAAATTTAGCAGTGACACGCGAAGACTTACTGAAAAATTAAAAAATTTATTTGTATAGATAATAAATAACCATTTTTTACAATTTTATTGAAGTGGGGTTGTCTCAAACAAAAACCTCTAAGCTTGGATCAAAATGTGTTTGTGATATAATGTTTTCTGCTATGAACATTATAAAATAAATATCACTCAAAACTAGCTGATTTGCACCTAAAATAACTTAAATTTTGTAAGCATCTCTAAGACAATCTGCCATCCTTCTTTGATCTGGGTGATTTTCAGTTATACTTACCTTTTTTTAGGATCTAGATTATGGGATTAAAAAATATTTTTTGAAAACATAAGGATTTTTTATTATTTAAAACACATAAAATAAAAACTACTAAATTGGAAATTAACTCCGCAGCGCTTGATTCTAAATTTGGACTGAGATTTTTGACCTAAGCATTTAAAAAAACACGTATTGCAAAAAACTACAGCTGTGCTTTTTATTTTTTTATTTTTGAGGCACAGAGGATTAAGTTCTCCGTATGCTTTGTATAGCTTTCACATTTTATTTTTTTTGAAGAAATTCCAACGATTCAAATTATATTTAACCCAATCCCCAAAATATAATTCAGTGTTTTAATATAAAATTTCATTCTTTATAATCACACACTAGTTCTGAAATCAGTAAAGTAATAATATATCTAAAAATATTTTTTTTTCTTTCAGCTCCTGGTAGCTTAATGTACAATCAAGGGACTCCATTTTGAAAGAACCGAACAAGACGTCGAGTGAGGAATTTACTGATTGCTTAAAAGACAACAATTCAATATCAGTGGCGGCAGTGGCGTACATGAGCGATTTTTATCGGAAGGGCTTACACTTTGAAAAACTCGTCGATAAAAATGCCAAGGCATGACCTTTTTTGCTGAAGATTAAAGTCACTTGGTATGTGGGAAAGGTTTAAACCCACAAGCCTTCTCCCCTTAACCTTGTGTACGCCACTGACTTCCATTTAAAAAATATTAACTGAAAATTTCATTTAATAATCACTTGACATCCTTATGTTGTGTTTTGTTGCATAGCAGATAGCTGTAGCATTCGGCGGAATTTAGTCACAGAAGCATTCAAGACACTAACATCATATTTGGATTTTATGTAGATTGTGTCTGGTTTATCTTCTGTGTTCGCGCTCCGAAGAGTTTCGTTGAGCACAAGCAGCATTATTGCATCCATGCGATATTTTATTCATTTTAAATTCTGACATTTTTACATGCTCTTTTTATATGAATTTGTATTTTGTATTCATTTTTTGTGTGTTTTAATAAACAGAATTTAAAAAAAAATGACCATCCCTTTTTCTTATATTTGGAGTTGTACTCGTGAAAAAGTTTCCGCTTAACGTACCCGACTACCCTAAAATTGTGAATTTTGCCAAAAATTGACAAACATTTTTTTATGATTTTATTTTATAGGCCATCTTATTAGCTTTACAAAAATACCAAGTTTATTATTTTCCGTTCACTAGAACAAAAACTACAAGTGTTTTAGTAAAAGCAGATGCCATTACTTTAAGCAAGATATATTTTAAAACACGTTTTACTCGAAATGTGTTTGTTTGTTTTGAAAATGCTCAAACGGGAACAGTGATTGCTCAAAAAGTTTTGAAAATAATTAACTGTGTGAAATTTGTTCTGTATAACTGTAGAAGTATTTTAACCTTCAGATTTATCAATCATTTTTTATTACAAAATTTACGGTCCCTTATGTTAATATGAACAGTGTTTTTTTAAAGTAATTTCATATAATAATTAAAATAAAGTGCCCTAGTTTTTGTAAAAATTAAAATAACTCTTATCCTGAATGTCAAAAATGAATAACATAGCAACACATCAGAATTAAAAAATTGAAAATCTGTTTATAAACTTTTGGTACAGAATGGGCCGCGTTTATATTATTTTTTATAAGAAACTCCATAGGATTAACATTACACTCGGGTTTTCGTGGTGGCGTGTCACCGGGAGCCTTAAGTGGCAAAATAGAAAGAGATTCCTTGCAGTTTCCCCCTTTTCTTTCTACACTGGTGTCCAAAAGTTATATATATTCTGTTAAGTTAAAAAGTTAAAAGTTATAATTCTGTTTTCGTGAGTTTGAGTGGTTGGCAAGTAGGAGTTAGCAAAGAGTTTGCAAGTTAGTTTGTTAGTTGAAGATTGAAGGATCGTGGGATTATTAAGAGGTCTTGGAATTGTCTAGGAAACAGGATTACGGAGAGTGGATCCGACGAAATTGATCAAATCTCGATGAAGATCTCCTGCAAGATTCAAGTGTAGGATCCACTTCATAGAAGTACAGATATCGTGAGCCTAGATTAATTAGAAGTTACCTTATTAGTGTGCGACATAGTTTATATTGAGCGCATTTAAGCTATCGTAGATTCAGTTGAGGGTCCGTAGTATTATCCCCGTGTTATTGAATCTCACCTCCGCTCTCTACTATTTGATCACCTATCTTAATTAGATGGTTATTTTGTCTAATTGATATTTTGGTAACAATAAATTAATTAGATTGAAATCATGTCTGTTGATTATTCAGTTTCTCCCACACACCTAGCCGGGTCTGCGGGTAAACAAGAGATTTCAGATGGAAGCAGGAACTGTCAAGCATTACAAGTGTTTAAGAATTTGTATTACGAATAACCCCGAATCAACGAATGAAATGTTAGGTCCTGGTGAATTCATTAAATCGGAGTCCGACTGTATTTCGCATGTTAAACGTCAATTGAATTTGTTTTTCTTACTGTGATTCTACTCCGCAAATCCCCTAAGGTCATTTTTCCGTTGTATGGTCGCTATCATGGCGACTTCAGCAAATAATTTCCTCCGTTTTATGGTTAGAAAACTTTTAAGAGAATCGTTTGGCCTGAAATTTACGCTGAATTTATTAATTTTTTACTATCGTCGCATTCTAGATCAACGCGAGGGTCCCTATTGGCAAGAAACCTTGTAACTTTAAAACCCTGTCAAGTAACGTAAATGATACTAAAGTAAGAAAATATACGGGTGTCAAATAATAGTAACTGTATACTTCTTATAACAAAGAAGTTACTTTAATCAATATAAATGAAAATTTTCTATATATTATATTGATTTTTTTTACCATAATCTTAATAATGTCTTCATAAAAGACTTTTCTACAAAAACGATCACAGGGGGGGGGACATAAGGTGAACTTTAAACTTCAATTCCAAGCTTACACTAAAATAAATCCAACATAAATTTTTTATTGCCAAATACATGTTTCCGAAATTTCGTAGCAAATAACAATACAAGTACGTTTAAATCATTTGAACCACAGGCTACGTATTTTCGTAGGTCCATAGGCAATTTGATTAAATTTTCGAAGAGCAGACGATTTTTAGCGAAATCTTTTAAAATCAGAATAGCTACATACAGTAGCGCACACAGGAATTTTTCAAGGGGGGGGGGGGTCCAGACTCGAAAGTCTACCATTCTCGTATCATACTTCTTCTGATTTGGTCGATTTCCGGAACAAAAAACAGTCAAAAATTAATATAAATTAATAATTAGCATTAATGAATAAAATTAATTATTGATAACAAATATTTAATTAAATTTTACGTACTGTATACATAGGATTCTAATCAATAAGGAAAAAATCAAGGGCTTGGAGGGGTCTGGACTCGAGGACCCTCCCCCTTGTGTGCGCCACTGGCTACATACATAGACCAATAATGTTTAAATAATTATAAAATTTGAATAAATAAGGATAGTAAAAATAATAATGTATTGTCATGCAAAAGGAATTGTTAAGTATTTTACTAAATGTTTGATTGAGGGCATTTCAGAAGAAATGCTTATACAAAAGCATCCCCATCAATCTACTTATATTAACTGTGATATATCTTTATATATAAAATATACGTGTCACAGTGTTTGTCCGCAATGGACTCCGAAACTACTCAACCGATCATAATATAATTTTGAATTCTGTGTGTCATTTCGTCCAACTTAAAACATAGGATGGTTTTTATTCAAATTTATCACGCCATACTTTTTTTATAGCCGGAAATGTGAAGAATCCGGAAAAAACGTTGCCAGATTCCCGTAAGGGATGCTCATTCGGTACTCTCGACGTTATTTCTGAATTTCGTCAAGGTCATTCACTTTGCGTTAGCTTTCTGTTTGGAAGATGGAAAGGTTGAGGTAGTTTTGAGTTTCGCTGCGTAGTAAAAAGGGGAATTCCCTCATATAACGCATCACAACTGATAGTTTTTTTTTTATTCTTAAAGGTTGATTTATTGAAGAACAGTAGAAATATAAGAAAAAAATACCATAAAAAAATATAAGGAAATATTCTTAAATATATTTTTATCACATAGTATTATTTTCGTTTTGAATTTCATACTGTGAAATGAATCAATATCGTTGCGTTTAAATAAAAATTATTTTTAAAACTTTTAGTATCAGTGATTTAAAAAATAAAAAGCCAAAAACGTTTTTGAACAAACTTTAATAAAACACTCAAAATACTTAATAATTAATAATTTTTCCCGTGTGTCAAACATTTAAAAAAATCCTCACAATTTTACTTCAAGATTTATAATAGTAGTGAAGTTTTGTAATTTGAAAAATTTCTACTTTTCTGTCTTTTTTCAACATACAACTATTTTTATAAAGGCCACATTTTCGTTTCCGGAACTAAAAAATTGCAACGAAAGAATTGAAAAGTGAGTGAGTGATTTATAAATTCGCACTGTTCGCCTATTCGAGAGTTTTTGGCGACGGACCTCGAAATTTTCAACCATGGTCAAGTGACGAGGACGACACCTAAGCTTTTACCCACCTCTCCCAGAACTCTATCAAGCTCAAGGCCTGACTAATGCCAAATATTCCCACCAGAAATGGGCTCTAACATTCTCCCACCACTGGTACATTGATAGAAAACACCGCAGTAGCACTAATGTCGTTGAAATTTATTTACCGCATAAAAAAAGATTGCATAGAAAAAATCGTAGAAAAATAAAGTCACACAAAACAAATCGTCCAAAAATAAAATCACATAAAATAGGACCGCACACAAACAGGTTCTACTGTACATGTACTTACCTGATTTGTATCAAATATCACTTTTTCATTTGCACTTAAAAATACACAACATTGTCACTTCCAAAAAATACCATTCAACAGACCCATAGCTGATGAAATAATGAACTACTGCATAAACCCATTGCATACAATTAACTTCTGACATCTGATGGAAACTTGAATAACTACTAAAAAATATTGGTTCAGAGAATGTACCATCTAGAATAAATTTCTGAGGCATTCAAACAAGTGGTACGTTTTATGTACCACCACACAATAAATGTATTAGAATAGGTAGAACAACATATGTACCACCAAGCATGAAAGAGTTAAGGTGATTGTTCGCGCGCGCGGAATCGCAGTTTTGCTGTAGCATGTATAAATGAAACATTTTTTGTTGTCAGTAGAATTAAAGTATACATTATAAATCTGTCTTAAGACTATTATTATAATAAAAAATTATTTTTAATGCAGTTTTTTTTTTTTGGAAAAAATGAAAGAAAAGAGGACGTGATTTCAAAACATTATCCTCTTATGTGTGAAAAATGCTTCCATAATAATATTTTGCCTATACATACTTAAGACTTTTGTACGGGGATTTTGAACAATAATACTTTTCAATTATGTAATTTAGAAAGGGATTTATTCATATTTTATTATATCAAAAAAGAGAAATTTTAACAAAAAATCACCGGGTATTATTATAATTGATCGTAATTGTGAAAATAATGTGAATATTTCGAAAATTTTAGTTTGGTCTCTGATAGATAAACCTTAGCTATATATAAGCAAAATATTTTATATTCTTAAAGCCTTTTTCATAAAAGGAAAATATTTTGAAAATAAGGCATTCTTTCTTCATTTTTAATCCAAAAGTGAATTTCATTAATTTCATCTTGTAATAATAATATTTAAAAAATTTTATGTGTGTGTGTGTGTTCTAATTCAACTCATACTATATATAAAAAGAATTCATTTATATCCTTTTTTAAAATTAATGTTCCTATATAATGTGGGCAATCTCAGCTTAAATTAAGGAGAATATTTTGAAAATATCTCATTCTTTCTTCATTTTTTTATCAAAAAGTGCCTTTAATTAATTTTATTTTGCAATAATAATATTTAATTAATTTTATATGTGTGTTCTAATTCAACTCATACTAAAAAAACCATTCAGACGCTTTTTTAACATTACAGTTCCTAAGTCCCTAGAAAACATTACAGGGGCGCCAAAGCCATTAAAATCCCTACCACGCAAAAAAAGATTGCACAGAAAAAATCGCAAAAATAGGAGCGCACAAAAACAGGTTCCACTGTATATGCGCTTACCTGATTTGTATCAAATATCACAAGAATCACTTTCATTTGCGCTTAAAAATACACAACATTATCACTTTCAAAAAATACCATTCAACATACTCATAGCTGATCAAAGAATGAACTACTGCATAAAAACATTGCATACAATTAGCTTCTGACATCTGTTGAAAACTTGAGTAACTACTAGTTGACCGCTGTGGTGAATCACAGAATGTACCATCTAGCATAAATTTCTGAGGCATTGAAAAAAGTGGTACGTTTTATGTACCACCATACAATAAAAGAATAAGAATTGGTGGTACAACATATGCACTACCAAGCATGAAAGAGTTAAAGTGATTGAATCGCAGTTTTGCTATAGCTTATAAATGAAAAACTTTTTTGTTGTCAGTTGAATCAGAGAATACATTATAAAACTGCCTTAAGACTATTATTACAATAAAAAAACTTTTAATGCATTTTTTTTTATCAAAAAAGGAAGAAAAGAGGATGTGCTTTCAATACATTATCCTTTTATGCGTGCAAAATGCTTCCATAATAATATTTTGTCTATACATACTTAAGGTTTTTATACGGGAGTTGAACTATAAAATTTTTCAATTATGTAATTTAGAAAGGTGTTTATTCATATTTCATTACATCAAAGAAGAGAAATTTTCACAAATAAAAACCAGGTATTGTTTTAATTGATCGTAATTCTGAAAATAATGTGAATTTTTCGAAACTTTTAGTTTGGTCTCTGATAGATAAGCATATAATAAACAAGCCTATACGATAAGCTATATATAAGCAAAATATTTTTTTATTCTTAAAATCATTTTTCATAAAAGGAGAATATTTTGAAAATATGTCATTCTTTCTTCATTTCTTTTATCAAAAAGTGCCTTTAATTAAATTTATTTTGCAATAATAATATTTAAATAATTTTATATGTGTGTTCTAATTCAACTCAATTAAATATAAAAAAATCAATTTCTACGCTTTTTAAAAATCAATGTTCTTAATGTAGGCAATCAGCTTAAATTAGGGAAAATATTTTGAAAATATGCCATTCTTTCTTTATTTTTTTTTATCAAAAAGTACCTTTAATTAATTTTATTTTGCAAAAAAAATATTTAAACAATTTACATGTGTTCCAATTCAACTCATACTAAAAAAAAATTTTTTTAATTAAAAATCAGACGTTTTTTTAACATTATGGTTCCTAAAGTGGTCTAATCTTAAATTAAACTAAAAGAATAATTCTAGCCATTTGAAAAAAAAAAACAGAAAATCGACGTCACATTATATTGGGTTGAAGTTCTTCCCTAATAATGTTGCAACAACACTATCTCTTCCCGCTTTTTCCCTCCCGAACAAAGTGTATAGAGCTAATGCCTTAATTTGTCTGGAGCTGTCTAAAGGACAAAATGAGGCTGCAGAAAGCTGTCGCCAAACGGGTTTTCCCACAGACGCATGCCCAGGTATGAAGTAGAAATCCGGCAGCATGTGATGTCTTTAAGTATTCATCTCGATCTCCTGGAATGTCTGGCGTTTTCGATGAATAATGTTTAATCATATATGGCTTCTTCGTGACTTAAAATAAAAAGCTCTTCTAGTTGATGCATAAAACACAATAGCACCAATAGTCTTAAGGAAGCCGACTACCCAAAAATTGTGAATTTTGCCAAAAATTGACAAATTTTTTTATGATTTTATTTTACAGGCCATCTTATTAGCTTTCTATAGATACCAATTCTATCATTTTCCGTTCATTAAAACAAAAACTACAAGTGTTTCAGTTCAAGCAGATGCCATTACTTTAAGCAAGATGTCATACTTTAAAACGCGTTTTACTCGAAATGTGGTGGCCGCGGTAGCCAAGTGGTCTAGGCATTGGATCATGGCTAGCGTGCCATCAGTTCGATCCCAGTACCACTAAAGACCCGCCGTTTAGGGAAGCGATGCACGTTAAATCTGTCGAGAGCTCAAACGTCTTCCATTGGTGTGGTGTGGTAGTTAGGCGAGGGGGCTCCAGCTCAGGTGTCGTCCGCGTCACTTGACCATGGTTCCAAATTACGCGGACCGTCGCCAAAAGCCCTCGTGTTGCTAAACAGTGCGACGGACGTTAATATTCACTCACTTTACTCAAAATGTGCTTTTTTTTTAAAACAATCAAACGAGCACAGCGATTGCTCAAAAAGTTTTGAAAATAATTAATTGAAATTTTTTGTGTATGTTCTGTATAATAATAGAATTGTTTTGACCGTCAGATTTATAAATCACTGTTTTATTACAAAATGTGCTGTCCCTTATGTGAATATAATCACTGTTTTTTTAAGCAATTTCATATAATAACTGAAGTAAAGTGCTCTAGTTTTTGTAAAAATTAAAATATTTGTTATCCTGAGGTCATTTACAAAATGAATAGCACAGCAACACAATAGAATGAAAACATTGAAAATTTATTCATAAGCCTTTGGTACAGAATGGACCACGTTTATGCTATTTTTTGTCAATTTTTACCTACTTTTCCCCCATTTTTAGTAATAATAATTTCTTTTTTCTTCTTAGTTTTAGCATATTTTTCTTAAAATGTACTTAACAAATCTAAAAATAACAAAAAAAATCTCAATACCTCCTTTTTTAAAAAAAAAAAAAATTGTCGCAACCAGTCGGATACCTTCAGAGTTTTTGAGGCCCTAAGTCTCTATGTAAAAGCAAGTCCTATCTGTGGTTTTTAAAAACAGACAGTGTATAGCAGGGGTCGAAAACCTTTTTTTAGCTGTGGCGTGCCAAACCAATCTACCAATATGATTCAGCGTGCCACACAATAGTACATTTTTGAAAATTCGATTTCCGCGAAATACATACAGAATTAGAGAATAGAGTTCAATAATATAGGTTTACAGTTTTATTATGTACTAGCTTAGACCCGTGACTTCACTAGCGTTGATGTCTTTAAATAGCTGTCGAAGTCATAATTATAAGAAAGTAAATAAATATATTTTTTTATTGCTTGACTGGAACCATTGAAATTTAAATATTATAAAGTTGAGCTTAGTTTAAAAAAATGTAGGAAAACATACTTATTATAATAATTAACAACAAAATTTCACAGAATAACTTAAACCATTAATAATTTGAAAAGTTGAAAGTATCTGCGTTTAATAAATAATTCCTGTTCAAAAGAGCATAAAACAGAATATTACTCTAGATTGCTACTATATACTATCTTCCATATTCTCTTGTCAGGGGCAAATATGGGAAGATTTCGACTTTGGAGAAACGGGAACAGGATGCATATGCACCCATGGAAAAAGCATGGCTTTTTCAAATGCATCCCTTCCAACTGTAATGTTTGCAATGGCGCTTTGTTAATAGTAAGAGCAAAACTGAGGTTGTTTGGATATTGAATTCGTTTGAATTGAAACAGTAGGTCAATGGGGATAATTGGAATTCGAGATATGATAACACTTTCTCTTTCCCGACACCTATTAAAATAGTATATTCTGCATCAATTTTGTGAACCGAAGCAAAGACCATCCAGTATAGTGGTTTTTAATTTTTTTTTTTAGTGGTTATAGTGGTTACTTATTGTAAAGATCTGAAGATTATGTTTCAGTTATTTGTTACAAATGTCAGAAAAATTTTATAAACTTTCCCTTATATGCATAATCTTGCGCCAATTTGGCAGAGTTAAGCAGTTCCGTTGGATTCTGGGGATAAAATATATCCTATGTTACTCGTTGATAATATAGCTTTCCATTGTTGAAAGAATTTTTAAAATCGGTTGAGTGGATTAGGCATAAAAGCATAACAAACAAACAAACTGAGATTCGCATTTATATAACATTATTGGGATGAGATTAGGATAAGTATTGTTTAAATGTGACTAAAAATGTAAATAAAAAAAAAGAAAGGATTAAAACTAACAGTAAAACAAATCAGTTTTTTTGTTTCTTGCATTGCTTTTTGTTTGTGAAGCCCTAATTTATTATTTTTAAAAGTGCATCCGAAACAGCGGATGCCCTACTTCATTGAACAGTCAGATAACTATTATAAAAGAAATGTATGGCACGTGTCAGCGTATTATCAACATGGATATATTTTAACGAGATCCAGCTGATGGAATCAGCTTCTTCTTTGATTCTAAAGTACACAAAAGACAAAACACAAGACAAAAACAGACACAAAAACCTACGGTCAAGCCCGTAGGGGAGGTGGGAGGGGGGGCGAAGCCCCGATCCGAATGGAGGAGAATGGAACTTCCCTCGCCGAAACGAGAATTCGTTCTTCTACCGGAAGTACGTCACGCTCAGCTGATTGCTGCGTGGAGGAATGTCGCTTTTACTGGAAAGCGGTGGGTGGTCGAGGGGTCATACTTGAACTGGTCTTGGCTGTTGATAGTGGGGTTATTATGCGTTGCTATTGTAGAATGAAAATTTTGGTGTAGTTTGGAGATGAATGTAGCTATGGGTTCTATTTTTAACTCCTCATGTAATACTGATACTGGGATATATCTTGGGATGCCTGCAATGCCTCTTATGGTCATATTTTGAATACGTTGTATTTGGAGAATTTTATCTTTCGCTATGTTTGCCCAGATTTGACATCCATAGAGAAGAGAAGGTCTGAGGTAGATTTTATAGATCAGAATCTTGTTTTGGAGGGAGAGCTTTGACCTTTTGCCTATTGTGTTAATGATGGAGAAGTATTTTTTCCAGTACTTCGTTTTTAAGTTGCGCAGATGCGTTGTGTATCGGAGGTTGTAGTCCAGGGTGAGTCCGAGGTAATTTACGCTTGTGGTCCAGGCTATTGTTCTATTAAATAGTAGGAGAGGGTCGTTAGGTAGGCTTGGATTTACACATCTGAATATGATAGCTTGGGACTTGTTTGTGTTAATGGCGATCTTCCAATTGCTAAGCCATTTTTCTAGAGTGTGGAGATAATTTTGCAGTGTGGTTTTGACTTCTGCTTCTGACTTTTTTGTGACGAGGATGGCTGCGTCGTCGGCAAAGAGGTGAATTGCGATGTTTGGATGAGATGGGAAGTCGCTCGTATAGATGTTGAAAAGCAGGGGGCTGAGGAGAGATCCCTGCGGCGTACCTGCTTTAATGATGCCCTTTTCCGAGATTGCATGATCTATTTTTACTCTGAAAAATCTGTTGCGAAGATAGCTGTTGATGATGTGGATTAGGTATGAAGGAAAATTAAAGGTGATGAGTTTGTGAATGAGCCCGTCATGCCAAATCCGATCGAAGGCCTTTTGGACGTCAAGGAAAACGCCTCCTGTGATATTTTTCTGGCTGAAGCCATTTAGAACCTGGTTGTTCATCCTGAGGAGTTGGTGAAGTGTGGAAGTGTTTTCCCTGAATCCGTGTTGGAAATCCGGAATGATGTTGTTTTCGTCACAAAAGGCCTTTAATCTTTCGAGTAGGATTTTCTCGTAGATCTTGCCGATCGAATTTAACAAGCTGATTGGCCTATAGCTATCGGGCAGTTGTTCATTTTTATCTTGTTTTGGGAGGACAATTACGTTTGCTGCTTTCCAAGCCTTCGGAAAGTAATTAAAGATGATGCTCTTGTTAATGATCTTGGTTATGTACGTTATGGCGTTTAGGGGGAGGGCTTTTAATGCAATATTCTTGACGGCGTCAGGGCCCGGAGCTTTTTTGTTGTCGAGTAGGAGTATGATATTCATTATTTCTCCTGGTGAGGTGAGGGGGGGGGATGGTGGTGACTCTATTCGTCAGAAACCCGTTGACGTTGTTTTCGACTTTTTCTATTGTTGAGTCATCGTGCGGCTCTTCGTTTTCTATGAATGATTTTTCTAGAGAGGTGACGAAGACCTTCGCTTTTAATTCTGCGTTGTAAACTAGGCCTTGGGGGCCTAGGATTGGAGGAATATGGCTTAGCTTGTTTTTATTTTTGTTAAATAGCTTGTAGAGGGAGTTGTCGCCTGTGTTAACTTGCTTGAGCTGGGTATTTTTAATGTGGTTGTGAAAATTAGTAATTGCTGATTTAATTTCGCGCTGTAATCTGTTGACTTGTGTCTTGAGTGGAGGGTACTTTGTTTGCTGCCATTCCTTCCTGAGCCTATTTTTTTGTTTGATTTTTTCCCGTAACTGGCTGGGGATAATACTAACTGGGTGATGGATGGCCTTGTATGTGCTTGTTGCATGGATGGCTTCCTGAATTTTGTTGTTGAGGTTTGAGATAGATTTTTCGATGTCGTCTTCATTTGCAATGACTGGGTTACCGGGGATAGACTCGGTGAGTACAGTTTGAAATTTAGTCCAGTTCGGAAAAGAGCAGGTACTGATGGAGGGTGAGTTGTAGTTGTTAAGTGAGATGTCAAAGTTAACCGGGTTATGGTCGCTGGTTAATTCCGATATTGAAGTAGCTGCTATTGTGTGCAGCCCTTTGGCCAGTGCTATATCTAAGGTGTTGTTTACTCCATGCGCGTCGAATCTTGTTGGCTCAGTGGGTGCATGGATGGATATTCCCATTTTATTGCAGTAATTGTATATTACGGTTCCGGCCTGGTTTACTCTGGGATGAGGGTTCCAATATTTATTTTTTGCATTGAGGTCTCCAATGACGAGGCAGCAATCTCTATTTCTGAAAAAATTTTGCAGGTCTTGTTCGCAAATTTTTGATCTGGGGGGTCTGTACGCCGAGATGATGGTGATCGATTTCTCGTTTGTTCTGTGTAGAGTGATGGCTGTATTTTCAATATTGGGATTGGAGATGATGAAGTGTGTATGTGCTATGCTTCTTTTAATGAATATTGCCGTACCTCCTCCTCTGTGTGTGAGACGGTCAGTACGGTAAAGGGTAAAATTTGGTATTGTCCACAAGGTCGCATGGCCTGAGCTGCGTTTCTTGGACGAGGATGATATCTGGGTTCCAGTCGTTAATAAATTCTTCTAATTCTTGAACTCGCGATTTTAGGGCTTGGGAATTCCATGAGGTTATTCGTAATGAGGTATGGTTCTGGCGTAACCAAAACAACGACTTCATTAGCTCAGCTTGGCATTCAATTTGGCGTTCATCTTGGCATTCAGTTTCACGTTCACCCGTATAGTTTCCGTTCCCGTAAGAATACGGAAATAAAACATAATAATCCCCGATAATGTAGCTTTCCATAGGTTGAAGAATTTTTAAAATCGGTTTAGTGGTTTAGGCGTGAAAGCGTAACAAACAAACAAACTTACATTCACATTTATAGTATTATTAGGATTGATTTTGCATCTTTTAAAGATATTCCATAACATGAAAATAAACAGCATAAAATAGAACTGTTTCTTCTACAAAAATGAAAAAAAAATGAAAAAATTGTACCTATATTTTATGTATTTTTACAAACATAATTATTAAAATAAAATAATAATATTTTCCTATGATTATAGTTAAAGAATAACATAAATATAAAAATGTTAATGCGAACCTAGTGCTTGTGTGTATCTCTCTACTTTCATATCGTAAAATCAGGAGTATCATTTGTTTCTTTCGACTTGTACGATTCTGAGAATTCACTTGGTAAACAATTTCTTTGCGGTAAACATTTCACTTGGTAAATATTTTTCACATACGAGGAAAGATTTTTTACTTAGATATGTGGAATCAAATGGGGAAAGCAGAGTACATGCAATTTTTTCTCTTCAAACAATTAAATCTCTCCATAAGGTCATTCAATAATTTACAAAACAGCTAAAAATTTGTCTTTAGAGTTATTTTTCAGATTTTTTCGTAAATCCGTTAATGTCCATAATTCTGATGATGTTTGTCACAAATAAGGTCCCTTAAAAATTTAGCGACTTCAACTCAAAAACTGACAAATGTGTAAAGTAGTGCAGAGGGCCATTGAGAATGGCACCACGTGCCACATGTGGCACGCGTGCCGAAAATTGTTGACCCCTGGTATATAACATGCATTGTCAAATACTCGCAGAAACGGTAGTTTGAAACAAATAAATGTGCACGTGGAAAGGTGCATCAAAAATCAAGGAAAAAACTGGCTCGATCGATGGTCACATTTTGACTTAAGGAATTGAATAATTGTTTATGGTATTAGGCCTGGGCCTAGACATGGACAACTTTTAACACATAATATTACAGTCTTACCACTTTTGCCAGTTGACATGCAGTTTGAAATTCCTTATTTTTCGAAGAATATGTACGGGAATAATATTTGTCCATTAAACTTATCTGGATAATGGTCTTATTAAGACTGAGTCAAGAGCGAAACTAGCCCTCTCAGAGAGTGAGGCCCTGGGCCCGGGCCCAGTTGGCCCATGCCTTAAGACGTCCCTGACTAGTACTAATGATATTTGATGAGCGAGAAAGCAATAATTGCAGATGTCTATAGTTAATGTCAGTAGCGCACACAAAAAATTTTCAAGCCGGGAGTCCATGGTCGAAGTCCTCCGACTCGTATCATACCTCAAGACAATACCAATTGATTCTTCTGAATTTGTCAATTTTGTTAACAAAAAACAGTAAGAAATGAATTATTAAATTAATAATTAGCATTAGTTATTAAAATAAATTGTTAATTACAAGTACTTAATTAGGTTTTACGTTATATGTATATAGAATTATCATCAGTCGAAAGAAACTCAAGGGCTTTGGGGGGGGGGGCCCTGAGCCCCAGGACACCTCCTTGTGAGCTCCACTGGTTAATGTATGTAATTGAATAAAGAAATTTAAAGTCTACTATACACATTTAAATATTTTATATATAGAGGGGGGGGGGGAATCGATGTTATACGAAGGAAAAAAAATGTTTTTGATTCAAATCTAACTATGCGGAAAATATGTTTTATGTTATGGGGATTAGGATAAAAAATTTTTAAAAAAATTATTAGAAATTTTAATATTGTCACAAAGAGGATGATTTTTCAAAAAAAAAAAAAAAAAAGATATCAATCATTGGCATGGCCAAATAATTTTAGCGCGTTTTTCACATGTTGTATTTTACAATAATGCAACTAATGAACTTTTTACTAACAAAAAGTAGTACTATACTTAAATTTTTTTTAAAAAATTAAAATTTTTTTTAAATTTAAAAATTATTAAATTTAAATATGATTCTGCTCATCTAGGGCACAAATGCTACCCAATTTTGAAAACCCGAGGTCAATCGGTTGCTAATTGGCTGAGAAAAAGGTACGACAAAATATGGAACGAGGACGAAGACGAAATTTGCGTCCTAATAGCGCTTTTTTTACGCAACGTGAAAAACGCGCTAAAAATGGGAAAAAACTTAATTTTGATTGGAAGGTATTAGATTCATGATAAAGACAATTTTTGTACAGTATTAAAAACCAAAAACTATGATGATCGATAAACTAATACTGAGTAATGAGCAATATACAATGTACATTGCAACATCTTACATAACTCTATAGCTCTAGAACTCTTTCCATCTTTCCCCCTTTTATCGAATCTGTCCGATCCACACCTTTTCATCTTTCTCTTTATCGAGCACTGCGCTTTCGACAATAGATTTTTTTATTTAAATTCGACACTAAAAAAGCTGTAAATGTATCAGATATTTTTTTGCTTGTAAATGTTCAGTAGGTATCCTTCTCACATCGCGATAGATGTTGAAAAGTACTAAAACGTTCTTTTAGTGCAAAAATACTATATAATTTTTTACCGTAAAAAGCTAAACTATCATTTAGTTTTCTTGTATCTGCACTCTCTCTTAACATAAAATTTTTTTCCTTCTTTAACTATATATTAGAGAACAACTTTTCCGTTTAAGTAAATTTTAAAATTATAAAAAAAAAAGTTTCCTTAAGAGGTTTTAAGGGTGTTAATTTTTTCTCGAGGGGTGAAAATGTAAGCAATTTTCAAACAGGTATACTTCTTTTAAATTTAAATTAAATTATTCGAATCTTTTACATGTTATTTACAAAGGATTATGGTTTCAAAAAAGTACAAAATGTTTGAAATATAATCATAATTTTAAAAGTTATAAGCGTATGCAAATAAGAAATAATTTTGTAATAAATATTAAATAAATTTTGCCGCGCGCACGCTATTTTCTAAAAGCCTTTGATGCTTCAAACTTCGTAGAATTATGAAATGTATCATACTCTTTAAGCCCTAGTAAATTAAGAATAATATATCTTTTGTATTTCAAATTTTTTTAAAAATATTGAAATTTTTAAAAAAAAGTTTGAAAATATAAATTTTTTATTTTTTTAAAAATATAATACATTATTCTATTTATTTAAATTTACTACGGTGTAATAAGGATACATTTAACTTTATCAATAAACTTATTGCTAGTAATTAAAGCTAATACTTTTGAAAATAGCACGCGCGCCGTAAAACTTAATTTATATTTCTTCTAAAAATATTTCTTATTTTTATATGATTATAATTTTTAAAATTTCGATTATATTTTAAACATTTTACACTTTCCTGTGGCCCCATTCTTTTATAAATAATGTATAAAAGATTCGATTTATTTAATTTTAATTTCAAAGAGTTATATGGAATTGAATATTGTTTATATTTTCAATGTTTTTTTCAGTTTTTATTCAGTGTTAAGGTCATTTATTTGGTAAGCGAATAGATTTGAATAAAAGTAATAGAATTAAATGTATTCATATTTATTTTTTATTGAAAAACAGCACGAAGGCAAGGTTCAATAATGGATCTGAAAAACACACATACGTACTTGTCTTAAAAAATTACTTAAATTACAATAGAAAATAAAAGCAAGTTTTTGAATAGTAGATTTTTTCCATTCAACTCTCAGAAAATCACACAGTCTCAATTAAACCGTCTTTTCGTAAAAATAATAAATGTATTTTCATTGAATATGAAAAATTGATAACAAGTTTTTTTTTTTTTAGTCAAAACATCTGTTTTATTGTAAATGTTTAACTAACATAATGCATAACATTTTTTTATTGGATTACTTAAAATTCTTATTCCTTAAAAAGCTGAAAAAAACAAAGAAATAAGTTTACGTCTGAGTAAAAAATTAAATGAATGAAAGAGTTTGTATAAAATCAAGTTATTAAATTAAAAGTTAAAAAATAAAATCTCTTTATGAAACAAAATTTTTTTTTAGAAATATCCTTTTAAATAGATTGAGAAAATGATTTGAAATCGAAAAATATTGTTAGTAGACATGGTGTCTCTCTTTCTTTCACACCTTGGTCGTTTTCTTTCCAGGGAATAATCGATTAGGGTGCATATTTACGGCTAGACATAGGGGTGACATCTTTTGTTGAACTAGACGCCAAGATAGTTTGTAAAGGTAACAATGTATCTCTAGACGTCGACAGCATGCTTAAGGCATGCAAGTCAAATTTCACACACGGTACGATTCTCAGCACAGCTACAAATTACTAAATGTTTCAGTTAATTTGATATTTTTGAAATTGAACTTATTGAACTAATATCTTCAGAATTAAGGAAAGAAAAATTTATGGAATCACGAACAAATGTGGATGATAACTAACGATACATCGACAGCTGTTTTTCAATTCTTACTGTTAGTTCACTCCTTCCCTATATATATATATATATACAGTCGACTCTCGATAATTCAAAGTTGAAGGGACCAATAAAAAACTTCGAATTATCAAGAGGGTAGGAAAAAACTCCCCAAATACACGAAGAGAAATTTTTTTGCACATTTAAATTTGAAATTATGTAATAAAACAATAATTGTACGCATGTATAAAATCAGTTTAAAGTGTTTTTAAAAAGTACCTATAATACTGTATAAATATCAAAAAGAAGTTAAAAGTCCTGTATTAAAATAATACATTTATTTATTAAAAACAACTATTGAAAGAATACATACTGTACATAATTAATTTTTTTGACAAAAAAATCTGTTATTTTTTTTTTGTTTTCTTTTTTTTTGTTTTATGACATTCCATCTAAATTTGTCAATAGATTTTTCTAGAATAATTGAAGAATGAAAAACGTCCGAATCAACATAATTTTGAAGGAAAAAGTTGTGATGTTTGTTCAGCGACACTTTAGTTTCTGTCATAATTATCAGAGTCAACTCCGAGGATCATCAAAGGGGCTACGTTACAGGATAGACAATACAACACAAAACATGAAAGCTCCAGCCTGTTTGCTACAGGACTTTAAATGGTAGTGAGTGTTTCGATTGTTGGGAATTTTATTAGATCACTTTGAATTATCACGTGTTGTATTCTGGCCTGCCACAGATTTTACTTCGAAATATTGAGTATACCAAAACGTATTGTTTTAGTTCGAAATATCAAGAGTTTTTCTAGGAACTGAGATTATACTTCTAATTAGCGAGAGGTTCGTATTATCGAAAGTTTGAATTAGTGAGAGTAGACTGTATATATATATATATATATATTGTTCAAATTTTCAATCGTTAATAAAATATATTCCATTCATCCATTCAAGTTCAAATACATTATTTTGAACTTGTAGCGGAAGACAATGAATTAATTAATTAAAGAATAATCGTAATTCATTTATGAGATTAAAAAAGGAATAAATAGCAACAAAAATACTAGTCCAACAGCATATATAGAAAGGAAAAGCAGTCGTTGTGTCCCTGTAGCGCAAAGGATAGCGCTTTGTACTTCTGATCTAAAGGTCGTGGGTTCAAATCCCACTTGGGGTGGTGTAATTTATGAGAGAATGTTGTTTCTTTTTTTTACTATACTATTTTATTACAATAACTAAATTTAATTAATAAATAAACAGCAACAAAAACAAACAAAAATTGCCCAACACCATACACAGAAATGAAAATGGAAAATCGCTTTCTATTTTGTCACTTAAGACTGCTTTCACCCTATGTAGGACAGCTTAGACTTCACGTGGAGTAAATAAAACAGAAAAAAATACCTCAATATTTATAAAAAATTGTGACATTGTAACTCATGCATTTGTTTATAGTAGAGTCTTCTTAAAATTTTAAAATATTTCATAAATAACAAGTTTTTCTTTTTAACACGTCAAGGGATAGCTCATTTAGCATTACGATATAGGGGGAAAAAAATGGAATACACATTTTATGAAAGAAAAAATGTTTCAACTCGGATAAAAATGATAGTATAATAAAATCAGAGATTCTCTACAGGTGTGAGTGAAGCTAGAATATAATATTAATGTTTGAGTACTTTATATCTAAAAATAATATTCCGAATTTGGATCCTATTATTTAATATAAGCCGAAGACAGCCTTTATACTGTGATTCTGTCATATGTATATTAATAGTTATATTAATTGTAACTATTTCATAAAAAGGAGCTAAAATAAAATTTTTCTTTGTTGACCTATGTAGGAATTGACTTAATTTTTTTATATTACTTTTTAATCGTTGGATGTTGTTGCTGATGAAATTTAAGTATTTGAAGAAAATTGCATGTTTAACGCTTTTAAATCTGCATATCTAATTTGAGCAAATCTTTTTCACATGAGAAATATTTTTATACAACCACAAATTTTTTTTGAATACTGGACGTTCAGAATCGTGTCAAACAGAAAATCAAACATTAAGTGTTGGATCTATACGCGACTTCTTACTAATAATTTTTTAGGGTATTCTTTGGGGCCAGCAAAATTTACCAATCTTTTTCTAAGAAGGAAACGTGATATGCAAATTAAGGGGACATGGTACGATTTAAGCAAAATATTTTAATTTAAAGATTTTCAAATTTTTTGGTTGCCTTCTATGTGTGTATACTATGTAAAACAGATTTTGTGCTCAAAATTTCATAAAAAGCTAGGCATTTAATTTCTTAAGGAAAAAAGATTTGTGAAGTGATTTTAAAATGCTACTCCTCTTACAAAAATTTACATACACGCATGAAATTGATGTACAAGTACGTCACACTATGCGTAATAAAAGTTGAGGTAAAATTGCGTAATAAAAGGTCTAAGATAATATGATTGTTATTCGTACAATACTTCTTTTATGAATGCTTATTGAAAATTCCTTAAAAAAAC
>BMAO01017761.1:0-39526 GCA_019973975.1 Trichonephila clavata
ATTGAATCATATTTTCGAATCCTATTTTTGAATTTTTAAAAGTAAAATTTCGTAGAAATTGATGAAAACTATTTTGCTACGTTAAAAAAGTGTAATTGAAGGGAATCCGTCAAAATTGTATGGATTCAAAATTTAAATTATTCTGGATTATATTATGAAACTATTTTTTACTGTTATATATAGTGTTGGATAAATATTAATGAAAGGATTTTAAATTGCTTAAACTGCAGAGTGGTTACAAAATCTCTTGCATTTTTTTTTTTTAAATTAAATTTAAAACATTTGATGTGGACATTTTTGGCACTATATAATTGGAATTTTTTTCTCTTTTAATAAAATCTTCAAAATAATTTAGTTGCCCAATTCACTGCTGTAAAAGTGTATTAATTTTTATTTATATTTAATTCACATGTTGTTTATTCGATGAAAAGTTTTTTGGAAATCCCTCTGAATTATACTTTTTTATTTGCCTAAGATCTTGCGCAATTACTATTTGGATTATACAATTGTAGTGATTATCTATTTCAAAGTATATAAAAGAAATAAATAGCAACAGTTGGGCGAAATTTGCCTTAAATTATTATTTTTTCTCCCTTATTAAAATCATCTCCTCTATCAATATCTTTTTACTTATGTAGGGCATGTAATTTTTCATTTAAAAGCAAATTTTTCTGACACGACTTTGAAATAAGCTATAACAAAATTTTATTTGAAAAAACTCATATAAAATACAATTTATTGATCCTGATTTAATTATGGCAAAGGTAAATTATTTTTAAAACATTATCTATAAAATGGTATCAATTCTGAATTTAAAAATGAAAAATCCAACGTGATTTTATACAAAAAAAAAGTAAAAAAAAAAAAAGAATTGAAATGAGATGCAACAAAATATTTTAAGAAAAGCTTTGGTGGTTTACTATTTCCTATGGCAGCTATTATGTGTTATTTATGTTTCATATGTGTTGTGTAATGGTAAATTTATGACTATTTGTCTGTGTGTATGTACTTGTAAATTGTCCTTTTTATTTAATTTTTATGTTAAAATGTATGTTGGTTTTAAAGTACCACATATAGAGCAAAAGCAAAAGAATCTCACTAAAATATGTGTTTGTAATTTCATAGTTTGTACTTCTGTTACTTGCTGATCTATATCGCTATTGGAAAAATGTTGACTTGCTTAATAATGTAGTATTGCGTACTGGTATGAACAAAGTTTAATGTTTTTGAAGCGATTTCTGTGATAAATATGCTAGAATCGTTATATTGCGTGTTTTCGGTGGGAGATAAAATTATATATCTTCACTTATTATTTTTTTCAAGTAACATTTTACTGATGGTATTTTCTTGGCATTTATACTTAATTGACAACTATATGTTTATGTTATTTTATTTATTGGTTGTTGTATTGTTACATGTTATTTTTTTTATGTAGTGATAGACATTTTTTATATGTAGAATGTTTCTGGTAAACTAGGAAAAGGGAATTGTGGCTTGATATACATTTTGTACGTTTTTTTTTTATATATTTTTATACAGTATTATTCAATAAACTTTTTTTGAAAACTTGAGAGCTTTATTTTTGTTTTAGTTTCTACCAATACAATCATATATGAATCTTTAACTGTTTTTTGCTTTGTCTCAGGCTATATTATATCTATCTTTTAACGTTCCATCCCTTAAAATTGTAACCTAGTCTTGTCTTTCGCGATACCTTTAAGCAGAAGGGTTTTAAGGTCACATACCAACAGCTGTTCTTGAAACGAGACTTTAAATCTACCATTTTTCAGTTTTACGATGTGACACAAAAGTTCTAAGATTATTTCAAGACATAATTACTTATATTATTCTGATTTCTTGTAATTTACCAAAGTAATATTTTTTTTTTTAACGGCAACAATTCAAAAGAAGGAAACTTATAACGATAATTTCACACACATAAACACACCAAATTCAATATAATAAATAAATTATCAGGCTTTTATGAAACTAAAGAATAAATGGATTCCAGAAAAATCTGTCGATATCGGAAACAGTGCGTGAGTTGCTTAAAGCCAGTCTGCATTAGATGTTTTTGAAAAAGATTTGTAGTGATTGCCTTAGGGATATAATTTGAATAAATGTTTGAAAAGTTGAATAATAGATACAGTTTTTCTATTTAATATATCTTAATTCATTTCAAAGATTACTCTTACGTTCGGATTTTTCTTAAAAAATTTGAGTAATAAAAACTGATACCGATAGAAAGAAAAATAAATACCCTCTTGTTATTAAAAAATTAAAATATAAAAATAGAGTCGATCTTTTTAAAAAGAAATTAGTTTAGTGTTTATGAGTCAGGAAAAATGAACGTAATTTTAGTAAAACTTATTGAAATGAATCCATTGGAGTTAATTTTATTTTTCTTCCACGCAAACGATTTTTTTACCACAGCAATTGTGTGAAAATATTTTTTTCTAATGTAGCTAAAAATGAGCTATTATATACCTTTATATACCACCAATAAATCCCGTTAGAGAATAAGCACGCCCTTCTTCAATCAAGACTTAGTTTCAATATATATTACTTCTGAAAATCAAAGTAATTGTACTAATTTCATACACTATTTGTAATGTAGTTCTTTTTTTTTCCATTCATTTATGAACGCTTCGATTTTTATAAGTTTCATCTTTCAAAATGTGGTGGAAATCTTATTTGATAAATTTTAACATTAATTCTCACATTTTACACTTAACATTAGATATTAGCAAGTCCTTTTAAAAATATTTTTTTCAAAAGTAAAGAGGGAATATTTTTCTTGAGAATTTTTCTCTTTTTCTATGAATAAACTACGTTCTTTAAATTTTTTCCCTACTCTTTAACTATATTCTGTGGTAACTATATATATATATTTTATTTTTTAAAAACCTTTTTATGTTTCTATATTCAAACTGGTTTGAAATTTTTCTAAAATGGACTTATATTTTCGAAATTCTGCGTTACTTGAAGATTATTTTATACTGGTAATATATATATATATATATATATATATATATAGAATATGAATGTTAACTTTTAAACCAGTTAAAGAATAGACGAAAGAAATTACTTTGTTCCTTTTATTAAATTTCATTTAAACATTTGTATTTAAAATTCAGTATTATGTGTACAGGAAAAATTAAATTATAATTATTTATTCATATTACACAAAAACGATATAACCTTTTAAGTACTTTAAATTAAAAATTTTAATGTTTTTAAGGAATCTTTCTACTATTTTCATATACAGGCATATTTAAAAAAAACAACAACATTCTGAAGCATTTTGGGTGAACTTTTTCTCTTTACCCTTTTTTAAAGTAATAATACCTCTTTTATTTTATCCAACTAATTACTTGTCATAGTCTCTCCATAAATTCACCATTGCAGATTATACATGTTTGTTAGTTGCAAAGTTTTTCTTCAGTTGTTGATATTAAAATGAAATCTAAAAGTAAATTTTTAAATTATCTAGAAACACATCTTTTTCTTACTATATTTAATTCAGTGGCACAATAGCTCATGAGAAATACTGTGCCTATCTCAGTTTACGTGACCTTAGACGCAGGGGTGCACAAGCATATGTTTCGGTCAAGCGGTCGCTTGGACGGGAAACTCTCAGTGTTCAATTCCCAGATAAGCACTTGGTACTGAAGGGATGAAAGTCCGAGTCGATATTTCCTGCCCAGGATTTGAACCCTGGACCTGCTGCGAGAAATCCTGATACCCTACCACTCAGCCACTGGGTTCATTGAAATAAATTCAAAGAAAATCATTATAAAAAACTTAAAATAATAAATGGATCAGAATCGTTTTTTTTCTTTAAATCTTCATTTTGTTAAAATAGTGTATAAATAAACTTACATTCAATTTTTAAAAAAATTCAAACTACAGTAATGTTAAATTCTTGCAAACTAAGTTTCCTTTTAAATGAAGAATTGTTTTAAATATGTCTTGCGACAAATTTAAAATAAATATTAATCATGTATCTTGTTCTATTAAAATAAATGGATAAGAAACAGGCAACTCTCTCTCTCTCTATATATATATCCTATCTAGAAAGTTCATCATCTTAAATGATCTCCTAATTACATTCTTAGCTCTTGGTTGCTAATTAGCAGAAACTCAAATTATAAAATTAGTTTGAATTCTAATTAGAAATTAAAATTTAGCCGGTTTTCGGTAAATCGAATCGTAATCTTATTTTAGTTGTATGTTTTATTCCATGAATAATTCTGTGATATAAATATTATCCCTCTACATTTTCCTCTTATATATAAATATTTCTTCCATTATTTGCAAAAATTTGAATTAGAAAATTAATTTGAATTTCAAACTAGAAATTAAAATTAAAAAAACATTCTTGGATTAATCAAATCTACATTTCTCTTAATTGCTTCTTGTTTTCAAGGAGAGTTAGGAGATCGGAAACAAACAAATAATCAGCTACATATTTTTTCTGTTACTATAAATCAATAAAAGTGTAAAACACTAACTTCCAAAAAGTCACTTAATAATTTAAATTGATTTGAACTACAATATACAAAAAGTCTTAAGGAAAGTAACTACAAAAGAAGATTATACATGAAAAGAAGAAGAATTAGATGTCTGTGATGAACTTTTGTATGCAAATGCTTTTTTAGCCAACGTCGAAAAAAATTAGATATTTTCTGATTAGCCCTTTCGTGGGCTTTGGGAAGAGTACTTCTGATCTACACGATCTTACAAAATACACCTGTGGGGTCAGAAAAATCCCTTATAATGTATTGGCATTGCTATTATAAGGATGGAAAGACTCATTCCCATACTAATCTTTTATTTTCTTACTGGCCTTGTCATCCTATATAGTTTCATACTGTGGAAAGTAAACATAAGAAACAAAAGTTTAGACTAGCTATCATTCCGTATAGTATTAGCTCGTCCGCTAATAGACGCATATTTCGCATCTTTTCATGCCAAATAATCACCATTACATTCAATTTTCTTTATGCTTTCGAATGGTTCCTTGAGAAGTATTTTTCGCAACCCTAAAATATAAATGTAAGCATAAAATAAGGCAAAATAAAATACATTTCCTTAAATGTAATTGTTTAATTGAAGAAATCATAAGAAACTGCGAGAAATTCAACAGAGAAATAAATGACCCACGAAAGAGTTAAATTAGGGCACTGCAAATTGCCATTTAATACCAAAATGTGTACGAAATAGAAAAAATTATAATTATGAGACATAACAGCGTTTAATTCAATATTAATAATGCCTTCTCACTTTGACTGAACCAATAACTTTAATTCTAGTTAGGGAAACATGTTACCATTTATGAAGAGCATACAATTATCCAAAGTAAAGGATTCTACATTTGTGTTAAAGCTCTACTTTCAGTCGATGGAGATAGTGGCAGAAATAGCTGAACCATAGCAAAAGTATTATGATATTCCCAGCGGTCTATTAAAAAAGGGATAGAACATAAGAACAGATGATATAGTTATTTTTATTAATATTAATATACTTTTAATACCAGGATAGTCTGTTAATAGTTTTAATCATTTCATTTTTCAAACAAATACATCTTAAAATTTTGGAATATTCCATCCTTAATCCATCGGTCTTTTTTTCGGTATTAAAGGATATTTGGTTAACCTTCAACTGCCTTTTCTTCTCTCTAATTCTCTAATAAATTGAATGAATTCTTTAAATTAAAAAATACTAAAGAAATAATTCAAAATTAATGGATAAGTTATTTATATTTATAATTGTTTTTGCAAAGAATGCTTAATTTTCTATCTTCTGATATATACCATATCATTTTCTTGAAAGGAGGATGAAATATCTTCCTTTACGCATATTTGTGATAGATTTACTTCTGTAAAAAATACAATGAAAGTAATTTAAACTAAATAGGATTGACACAATTGAGACATTTCATTATATTTCACGTGAAATATTAATAATAATACTTCAGTAGTAGTTATAGTTTTTGAAATGTATACATACCACTGCAACAATATTATTAATGCTTTTAAAACAGAAATACATGACAATAATTAAATAATGAAGCCTAATGAATGGTAAAGCATAAATACATTCATTATTTAATAAATTTCATTTATTTTTATTTTTTAATTTATTATTTTATCATTTATTTATTTACCGAAATACATTTTAAGGATTATGTTGTTAATATCCTACATAAAATATGAAAATATTATTTGGGATATTCCTTATTCCAAATGCAAATTATGCTACATTATTTTTACACATTTTAAAAGAGAATTAAATGTAAAATCAAAGTAAATATAACTGAAAAAAAGGTAAGAACATTATTTTTTTTTCTATTGATGAAGATGAAAGTCCTGAAACCTTTAAAAAAATTTCTACGATTTTTTTTTATGTTAGAAGAGAAAAAAAAAGAGTAAAAAGAAACAGCGAGGAAAAAATATTTAGGATTAATGTTAATTTTTCTTCAAAGACTGAGAGAGCCATTAAATCTTGTAAGCTCTGGATGCACGATAATAAAAAATATTAACTGAAAAAAAACTACACTCCACAACATTAATTTAATATTGCATCAAAAGTAGATCACGTATTTTATTTAACATACTTTTGTTAGGAAATTTGTATTTCTGTATAATGAAATTCAACTTTTGGAGGAAAAGGTGTGAATTAAAAAAAAAAAATCGGAGAAACAATTAATTCTGCTTACAATATCACAGCAAATTTCAAGTTAAAATAAGTTTACAACTTTTATTTGCTTAAAAAATTTGTCATTCAGTGTTTTTCATTGTTTTTTCCCCCCAATACAGATTATTTTAAACATATTGTTATTTTAATAGCTATTTGTATTCAAGTGTTCCCAATAGATGGCACTACGATGAAACTAAGTTTCTGTTGCAGTTAACTTGATCAAAAAAATAATTACAAAATATATATAAAAGTAGAGAAAATTGCTTCACAGAGAACATCTCTTCACTTTTAGAACAACATTCAAATCAAGAGAAAGATACAGGAATAAAATTTATAATTTCTGGAATAAAAAAAATACGCACAATTCTACTTACTGAATGTCGTGTGTAATAAGAGTTTATTATACTAGATGGCAGCACCAGCAACTTTTATGCGTTTGTGTGGATATTTATCTTTCAACAAACAAGCTATGTGTTATTTTCAACAACCAAGTTATATCTTCTTTTGGGATAATAATAATAATAATAATGGCCTTTGTCGCTCCACATCCCACAAAAATAATAACTGTAACCTATGCAATCTTTTTCCTAAAAAAATACATATGAATTGTCAAATCGATAGATCATTGGAAAAATATGAAAGAGTGACACATATTAAACTTAGTTTGTGCTAATTAATTCATATAAATTAAGACTGTTATATGTATCGAAGATTTAAAAAAATGATGAAAATTTGATAGAATAAAGAAAACGAATTGGTAATTATTATAAAAAAATAGTCGTGAGAGAGAAAAGATTTAACAATTTGAAACAAAATGTAGAATATCTACATCCTTCATTTTTCATTAAAAACTGCTTTTTCTATACGTTTTTATTGATATCCATTGCATATCACATCCTACATTTTTAAAAAATGCTTATTTTTTTGCATTAAATTGTCGGTGTATTATAAATATAAACATTTATAAGGAATGAATAGGATTAAAAAGTAATATAATGAACAAAAATAGAAATATTGCACATGATTTCTTAAAAAAATTATGCAGATATTATTTTATTATATTATATTTGATAATACGAGCACTATATAAATCATTTTTTTAACTGTTTCTTAAATAGTTAATAATGCTTCGTAATACTTTATGGCTAAAATATCAATACAGCATACTATAAGTAATTCCCATTACAATATCACTTTTTTGTAAGGATATCATTTACATGACAAAAAAAAAGGATTTAATTTTTGATTTAGCTCTCTCTCTCTCTCTCTGAAGTAACACTAGGAGTATTGGTTATGGATCTCTTGATTCAGAATCGAAATTAAAAGACGAGGTAAGCACCTGAGCTGGAAAAAACTCTCTCTCCTGAAACTTCCTCAACCCATCAACGAGGGTAATTGAGGTATGATATTTTTTATGGTGTTGTTGTTATTGATTTCACCTGTACGGCAAAGGCCAGATGGAGGCCCACAAAATTCATCATATGAAAAGGCTAAATAGCGTCAGACGTTAGCTGTAGCTTTGAGCACCAAACGGGTGATGGTACGATTTGGCTCGTCTTTCTCAAATTTTAGGGAGAACAATCTGGGGGTAGTCAGGGGCCTACCACCTCTCATCCCCTTCCACCAACCTCACGCGAGGTCTTGCGACTCAACAGCTATTTAGAGTATTATCATGCCACAAATGCACTACACATTTACAAGCATCCATGCCTTCTCCAGGATTCAAACCCAGGCGCTAGGATACAGCAGACAGCTTCGCTAACCTCTGTACCGGATGGGCGAAATTGATACATTTAACTTGCATTAGTCACTCTTCACACGGGTCATCAGTGATGCAAGGACTCGAACCCGGAAACTTCGGAAACAAATCAAGGCAGCTGTTGCACACTGATAAAGGATTTCAAATATATTTTATGCCTAAAATTCTCGAAACAAACATAGATGTATTTTTTGAAGTGATAACTTCTTTAGGCGCGTTTTCCTGAAGAGTGAGCTTGACTGACGCTTCACGCTCAGGAATGTAACGCTCATTCGTCTTTTTCGTCTTTCTTCGGAAATCGTGTTTGGAAAGGGTCGGACAAGATTCAATAGTCAGCGACATACGTACTAAAAAGAAATCACGCGACCAAAGAGGTGTTTTCCCTGGGTTTTGAGTAATACTAAGTATTCCCTCTTGTGTGCTTCTATAGTTTGTTTGTTGTTTCCCAAAAAATGAACAGTTGATAAAAACTTCGAAAAAGACAATCCCTAGGGAATTTAAAAATAAATCAGATGATATATATATGTAGAAGAGTATCAAGTTTTAATGCACATAACGGGTTATTACGCCCATAATATAAAATTCGAATGATCGGATTGCAGATATATATTTGTTGTAAATAAAAAAAATCAATTTTGATTCAGAAAATGTCGAAGGTACAAAATATTTGAGTCTTCTAGATAGCGGATGTTTAAAAATGCCCATAAATAATGTTATGAAATTCACTTCAAAGCAATTTTTTTTTTAATTTCTTAATATCGAAAAGATTTGAGTCAAAATATTTTAAAGTTAATCGCCAATTGTCTTGCTTTACAGGTATAACAGAAGCATATATGGAATTACATGAATTGTGGAATGTCTTGTTTTTGTTTCATTCATCTTCTGTAAACTATAACAAATGTGCTTTTTTATATTTTTTATAAAATATTCATTATATTCGGGAATATATGCTTAAATAATTATTCAAAATAGCGCAGTGAAGAACTTTTAACGGCGAAGGATAATCGAAAAATATGAAGAAATTTAAGGTCAATTAAATTATATTTGCTTTTTTATATTTCCCAGTTTTATTTATTTAAATATTCAATTATCGATTCGTATTTTATTCACTGTTTATGCACTCCCTTATATTTCATTTTTTATACTTTATAGAGAATGGATGTAGCATCAAATACTACAAAATCATTTGGGTTTAATCAGTCATGTATCGGAAAAATTTATGCAGCGAAATGTAGAGCAGAAATTATACAAATAATTCTAATGGTTGCTATTTATATTTCACTAAATCAAAGTGTAAAGAAAGTTATCGAATTCCTTCACAAAAAATTTAGCTGCCTACACTGAAGCCGGATCGGATCTTCTGAACAAATTACCTATGATTTTAAGTGGGGATTTTAATGTAAATTTTTTTCAAAAGAGACAATTAAAAAACATTAGTTTATTTTTTTAAAATCAACATATAATTTATGTCAAATGATCCAAGTGAAAGCATGACGAAGTATGGAACAACGCTTGATGGAGTTTTTTTTTAGATATTTAAATAATTTTGAATCTATATATATATATAAAGTATATACAAATTATTTCAGCTACCATAAACCTATTGTTTCCTTTTTAGAATAGAATTAATTCACAAATAGGATTGTATATTTTGCAAAAAACATTACTTTACGAGTACAGACATATGAATAAATAATTTTATAAATCCTCTTGTTACTCTCCAAATTGATGCCAGAAAATTAAAAAATTTGAGATTTTCACTTCTATCGTGTGGTCATAAGCGCCCACTTTTTTTTCCTTTGTGTAGTAATTTAATGTTTTAACTAACTTTAAAATAAATTTAACATTAATCACATTAGTCAATGAATATTCAATTATAACTGGATCGGAAAATGCATCACCTTAACGTATACGTCTGTATTATCTTTGGAACATTAAATTATTCAAAATAAGCAAATATTTAAATAACAGAAAAAAGTTTGATGCTATAGAAAGTTTAAATAAATTTTAAGCAAATTAAGTATGATTTAAATTAGCACAAACTTAATAGCTGTATTAATTAATCAAATTTTGTAACGTGTTCTTCTGAAATTTTGGAAAATGACCATTATTACAAATCCTTTTTGTACAGCGTAATTTAAAATATTAATAGTTTTTACCATTTAAATTATTTATAAATGTCAAATATTATATTTATTTGTTCAATTCCTTGAAAGTTTTATCAGATTGTTTGAAAGACATATTTGCTGTAACTATGTTATTAACCTAACAGTAAGCGGGAAAATAGAACGATAATTTATACATATTTATTACTCCCAAATCCAACAATATTTTCCAATACTGAAGAAACTATATTCCTAGCTTAAATTTAATTTGAATTTACTATACATTCTCAAAGTTATGCCCTTCTTATAATATTTTCCCAATTTCCATTTCTTATTTGTTCAACTATTTGAATTTTTTCTTTGTTAAGATTCCATTTTGCCAAGAGTTTCTAGTCTTCTTACTTTTCCTCTAATTTAATAGATTTCCAATTTTTCAATGGAAATTTAATTTAAATTTTTTCATTTAAAGCTTCTTTTTCCATTTAACGCTTCTTTCTTTCAACTATAGATAAGAAGAAAAGTTAAAAGAGATAAGTAAGTAATTTTAACAATGAATTAGTTTTTAATCTCAAATTTGGTAGCATTTCTAAATTTAGAAGATTTTCTAAGTATATAGAAAAAGAAAATGAACCTGAGATCGGAAATTTAATATTCTTCATAAACTTTTCTGTTTCTACTACACTTGAGCTGATGCAAAGCATATTTAATCCTTTCCCAGCATTTCTCGAGCTGAGCTCGAAACGAACCATTCTGGTTCCTCCCGAGTGGAGCTCGGGTACTGCGAAAATTTACATTGTGCAGTTGGTCTTTCCCGAATTATTTAACATCTTGGCTTTTTGTGATTTCTAATAATTGAAAGGTACCCCTCTGTGGAATTTTCTGCAAATAATAGGATGTCCTTTTGCTGGCCTTTTAAGAAAAATTCCCGCCTACACCAGAAAGAAAATCTCGGATGAAAAGTATTTCAGTACCACCGACAAACTGAATCTCTTAAAAACACTAGCTCTAATAATCTCACTATAAGAATTTAAAATGTGTCTAAATCAAAGATAGAAAAAGGAAAACATTGCTACCCGTACAGCGTACGGGCAAACCGGTTGTGGCCAGTTTTCGGTAGCCCGCACTTTGTACGATCAAATCAATTAAGGGATTAATTGATCTAAATGAGCTTTAAAGAGCCTGCATTTTAGAGATATAATATTGAAAACAATGAAGAATATCAAAGTTAAAGTCCTTTTGTGAATGCAACACTTTATAAAGATCATTTTTTTAAAATTAAGATTCATGGCCATGTGTTAATTACTTTTGTTTTCAGTTTATCTTATAATTATTAATATATTGTAAAATAAAAATGTCTCTAAATGGCCATTGTCAATATGCTAAATGATGCTAAAAATACCATCGTCAATAATTTAAAATGGAAAAATAATCAGCAGCTTTTTTTTCCACCCGAGAGAGAACAAAAACTTTTTGAGTGAACATTTTCAAATATTCTCCTGAGAATGCAGATATTCTATATCAGTTATGGGTGAAATACTGTGTATTGAAATAAAATTCACGACGTTGACCTTTTGTTAAATTTTGTATTCTTTTAAAAGTATCCGTATCTCATATTTATTAAAATTAATATCTTATCTGTAGTAAGGAAAACAAAATTAATAATACTCACATAGAAAATCATGAAGAAGACATACATAATAAACAAAATGAAAATCCATAAGGTAACTGATAAAGTTCAGATGAATGGCATTTGATTTCATGAGAGCTGAAGAAATGTGTATTTCTCAGTGGCAGATAAAAACAGAAATTAAATTAGCTAACATAATCCATTATTAAACGAGTTTATACATATGGAGCGAATTGAAAAAGAAATGTTTCCCTTAGATATAGTGGCACAGGTATTTGTGAATATTGTAACATAATTTATAAAATTCGTAGTATTATTATGATTATTATCATTTTGTGAATTTTTACTTTTGATAGACTTTTATACTTTCAAAGTGGGATGGTATGTTTCATGATTTGTTTCCTTTTAAATCCATGAGTTTTTGATTCTGGTAATAACTTTTTACCTTCACTAATTCATCATGATCTAAGCTTTTTGGAAAGCATCTGTAGGTAAGCTACCTTTTTTTTATTTTCAAGAGATTTAAAACTTTTATCCATTAGGTGTGATTTAATCACTAGTATAAACTGGAAGCGGAAGGCCGGATTGTCTTAAAACTTTTTAACCCGTTTTACATAAAATTAAAAGCTGTTCTCATTCGGCATTTATTTAATACAGCAGCTCATCCTCCTTTTTAAGTTTCCAAAATGTAGGACTACAACTTTAATATTCAAGCAATTTCAGTTTCTCTAGAGAGATTTTTCAATATACGAAGGGTGATCAGAAAAAAAGGTTTCAAGTCGAATAAAGAAATATTTATTAACAATAAACAGAAAATACAAAGGAGAAGTAAGAGGCATACGTCTATCACATTTCGACATAACCACCAAGTCTATTTAAGCATTTATCAGAACGCAGCACCATTTTTTTAACCGTCTTGGTAGAAATCAGGTCCCTGTTCACATTGAGCCAGGTCTCGGCGGATGTTTTCACAGAACTGTCTTGGAATATCACACATCAGAAACGATATGCTGCCCGCTACCATAGATCAGTCCCAGCTCTGTCGCCCATCCGGTATAGTGGTTAGCGACGCTGACTGCTGTGCCGCAGGGCCTGGGTTCGAATCCCGGAGAAGGCATGGATGTTTGTAAATGTATAGTGCATTCGTGACATGGGCTACTCTAAATAGCCGTCGAGCCGCAAGTCCTCTCGTGAGGTTGGGGGAAGGGGAAGAGAGGTGGGAGGCCCCTGACCACCCCTAGGGTGTTCTCCCTCAAAATTGGGGCGGAACCGAGCCAAAACGTACTGTCACCTGCATGGTGCTCAAAGCTACGGCTAACGACAGGCGTACAATCTAGCCCTATGCCATGATGAATTTCGTGGGCCTCGATCTGACTACGTCAGACAGGTGGCATTAGTCCCACAACAACAGTCCCAGCTCTGACTAGATACCCGTCTAGTTATCCATCGATCATTTTGAATCATTTCTTCAACTTGTGTCGTGTTGATTTTTGTCGTTGAAGAACTTGGCCGGCCGCTCCCAGCCATATTGCGGTTTTCGACATCCTGTCTATCTGATTAAAAAGAGTGACACAATGTCTCTACATGTTGTCTGCTCATTGCTGCTTCGCCATAAACTTCCACGATTTGACTGGGAATGCCAGATGCAGACATATTCTTTGCCCATAAAAATCGAATCACAGCTTGCACTCTCAAACGAGACCAATTTCATACACTCTTTCTATTTCAATTGTCCTGAACCGTCTGGGAAATTTCTCTACCTAACTTCAAACCAGCTTTATGACATGTAGCACCATTTGTCTCCACTCTGGTGAAACAAAATTTCTCCACAATATGTAGTTCGAAATGATGCAACTGGTAACTTTTTTTCCTGATCATCCCTCGTATATATGTATCCTACAACACGAAAATATCAATGTGTATTGACTTAAATTCATTACATATTAATTTGAGTTATATTAAGTTTATTCAATTAATTTACATTGCTTTAAAGGTGTTTTCTCTTCTAATTTTTTGTTGCCTATTTCAATGAACAAATAAAGAGGATTCATGAAACATTTTTTTAAGTCCTGTCGTGTTACGCCTGAGTCTAAGAATTTGCTTAGGTATTATTGTGACTATTTTCCTTTACACTTTATTATATTCCTGCTTGATACTTTACTAGTTTACTTCAAGTCGAATATTCATAGTAAATGAATTAGTTTAATTCATTCACAGAAAGATAAATAGATAAAAAATATAAAATAAGATAAGATAAAAAAGAGTAAAGGATTATTCTTTTGAAAATTATTATGTGCGGTCTCCTCCTCCTTTATTGGTAATGCAGTCAAAGGAAGTTAAAGATAAAAGCCTTTCATCAAAGGACTTGAGAAGCCTCGTAAAGTAAAATCCATCGAAGCACTTGAACCAAAAGTTAAGTCTGAGTGCATGATGGTGACTTCAGGTGTCCCTCGAGAAGGAAACTAGAAGTCCTTAAAGAAAATGCATTCTCTAAAGAAAAATATTTTCAATGAAGAAACTTGGAAACAAATTTTCCATCTTATTAAAAGTTTCTTTCCCAAGTAAAAGAAATATTTTCTTTTAGATTTATTGTCTTTTCAATCTTTGGAGTGTTACTTAGACAATAAGAAATCTACTAGATATTGGGTTGATTTTTTGTTTCACTTTTAGGATTCTGATATGATATAGATGAAATTATATCGATGTTGGAAAATAAAAACTCTTGAGATGTATTGACTCTAATAAGTGAAAGAAATTCTATCACAATCCTAACTGCAGGGAACTCTTCTTCCTCACTACTTTTTTATACCATATTTGTTATTGTAGAAACAAAGTATTGGGAGCCTGAACAAATAAAAAAGTACTGTAAGAACCTTTTAAAAAAAGAAATAATAAAGTTACGGAATTCTTTTGATGTGAAGTTTCAAAAAACAATACTTTCTTTTTCCTGTTCCTTCTCCTTCAGATTTAAGTTTACGAGTGTGTTGAAGGTAGGGAGTTCGTAGATGTGTCAAGTGTAAGTAATATCGTTTTTGACAAATCATTTATTTCTTCTTTGATGTGTTCAAAACAGAGAGGTAAAAAATGAATCAAGATTCTATTTCAAAATCCTTGTCTCATAAATATTTACTCTTATAAAAGAAAAAAGTATTTATTCTCTGTACTAACTTCACTTTATGTCCCTGAAACTATTTAATCGTATAAGATTGAAAAAGAAAATATATACAGTACAAAATATAGATAAAATGTGTAAAGTTTAACCCAATTTGCTGATTATTGATTGATATATTTTAGTGAATCTACGATACATACATAAAATTTAGAAACCTAGATAGCAACTAAATTAGGTTATTTTTCTGGAATAGAAAACTATATATCAAAAGGAACCATTATATATGAAAATATTATACTTAAATATGTCAATTAGAGAAATATCTCTGTCAGATCATATATATATACTGCAGGTCATTAAAACTGAAACACCTGAAAGTAAAGCAAAACAGTTTACTCATGCAAGTATACAGCATAATAGGAAAAAAGCATTATTAAATTTATAGAAAATATGAGGGTATACGTTTTGAAATTAATAAACTTAGCTGTTGCGTCTGGCAGCTAGAACTGCTCTAACCCTATTGGGCATCAAGTCCAATTAGGCTTGGATAAAAGATATAGGAAATTCGTGTTATAACATTTCAAATCTATACCACACTTAGTCAATAATAAAAATTGGCCCGGGATAGCAACCCGTCAGTTAGTCGTTAAGTCGAGGATAGATGATTTTACTGGGTGAGAGATCTGGAGAACTTGCTAGCCCAGTGCTTCTCAAACTTTCCATATTTGCGATCCAATATTCAATCATAATTTTAATCGTCCCCTCCCCCGTATAAAACATAATGTATTTAATTCAATAATATGAAACGCTAAAGGTACAATACGACTTTAAATTTTTCAATGCCACTGGCGTCCATAGAAGTCTCACTCAGCCAAAACGTTAATTTCCTCGGGACGTATGTATACGTCTTTCCGAAGTACGATCTTTTCTGTGCACTGATGTCCATAAAATTATTCCGAAGGCTTTGGAATGCAGTAAAAGGCTGACAGTGTTTGCGAAGAAAAGGTTTCACTTACATATATACTCCCTCCCCCAATGTATCATACGCGTGCCTACGTGCACAGTGGCATTAGGGAGCGAATCGTGTAATGCTTAATCAGCGGTTAAGGGATTAATAATAAACCATACAAATTATCGTTAATTTTTGTATATACTTTTATAATGACAAGCCCATGGAGTCACTAGATATTATTAAACTTGTTCTTAACTTAGTATTGTTAAATTAATTATAAAATACATTGTGCAGTACATTTATAAATGTATTATATCGGTGCAAATGTGTATTTTATTTTTTATTATGCAGAATATATTTTGTTTTTTTAAACAAGAATTAATAATTTTTTTAAAATAATCTTTTGTTTCTGACTTTTCAATATGCTCGCCCCCGCCTCGAAGAGTTGTCACGTCCCCCAAGGGGGCGCGCTCCACAGTTTGAGAAACTCAGTGCTAGCCCGACAACCGTCGAAGTAGTTCAGGACTGGAAGGACAACATCCAACTTTGTGTTATCTTGTTGAAAGAAGAGGACTTCGAGGTCTCTAAGATAAGGCAAAGCTATTGGTCTTAAGATATCAGAACTATGATTTGGCTGTTTGTGAGCAGGAGGTGTCCGTCTCATGTATTTAATTGCTGCTCATAGCATCACACTAAGTGTTTTGCCTATATGACGAAAATGAATGCATGAAGTCCACGTGCGTTCTCCTCACTGCCTTCAGATACTGAAACCTTCCATACACAGAGGCTGATGCTTACTAAATCAGTCTAGACTCAAAGTCCTCACGTTGATTTGGAGAGAAGTTTGATGATGCCATTTAAGGTCTTAAGACCGAAGTTTGAAAATATGAGGTCCTATGTAGTTTTAGTGTAGCTTCAAAGTGCAAAGTTAATGAACACTCCCTCAACTACGCCCATCATGATGCTGCAAGTAGAACCGGGACTTGTCTTAAAATATGACACGGAACAACTTCTGTATCCAGTTTTTCGTTGGGCTCACCATTACCGCCACACGTCTCTACGCTGTAATGAAAGAGAAGCCACAGTAATTGTCGCCTTGAAGATTGTCCGAGCTCCTTCAAACATCGTTGACTGTCTGACAGGGATACTTGTCAAAATGTAAACATGACCACTTACAGATTCAAGTTATATCATGTCGGTGTATGCATCCCAACATACCTATACACTTAAGCGCTGGGGACGGGTGGCCATTAAGATCCTACATTCACTCAATATGACCTGCTAAACCTCATCCGCACCATATCCAGATCACAATCGTTGGATTCAGACCAATGTGAATTTAAATATGGCTGAACAATGAACCTCGCTATCGATAGGCCATGATCCTGCCGCTATCGAATTCCAACTTGTGCTGATACAAGTTTCTTCTTATACGAGTCCTAACAAGGTCTCTCTCGCAATCATGCAAAACTTAAATTTGATTTCCGAATGAGAAGCCAGTTGTGTAACCTTTCTTTTACACAACAATTAAGACAAAGTCACTCTATTCTACGTCTCGTTTGATTGCGCTAATTTTCCATTAATGTAAATATCCAAGTATCTCTCTCTCTGCTTCCATTCAAGCGAATTTGACTTTGTTGACCCCTCCTCCATGCTCTTGCAATTTTAATGTCTAGCATTATATATATAGATGAGACCAAATTGCATCAAATATACATGAATAAGACTCTTAATGCTCGCATTTTAGTGATAATGATATTTGATGCACAAATTTCATCTGACAATCTATGGGAATATTTCTCTTTCCGTTATATTCATATTCACCGAATATGTTAACTCGGCAATTAGTATTTGAATTAGTATTAAATTTATCGATGAAAAAATTCAAAAAATAGTCCTCTAAGGGATTGCCTTCTTTAGGTGTGTCGACTCAGTACTTGTATGAACTTTTGCCTCTGAAATACTTGAAAGATATTTTCTGCCACACATTTGATTTCCTTCCTTCGGTAAACACGGGTTACTCACCCCTGAAATGCCGTCTTCTTCAACTTTCTTCACCTTCATTAGGACAATATAACCTTCCTTCTTCCTTTTGTAAATTGTATTTACCTTGTGTTTTGTACAACTAATTTACTTTTTTTTAAAAAATATCGTTTTTGGTTTATTATCAGTAAATTTCAAGCTAAACTCAATACAATAAACAAACCTTGTCAGATTCTTCTAAAATGCAAGCAAATCACTGATGTCTTCTTCTAAAATCTTGAAAAGCAAAAAATTTTTATGATATATTGCTGGACTAAAAGGATTTTACTCAAATTTTGGCGGTGTTTTTTCTTTTTCTGGATAATCCAATTCCCGATTATTCCACAACGTGATCCTCAAAAGTCTACTATGTATATATTATTAGGATATTCTAAGAAAATTATATCGTTATTACTGATAATTACATCATATATTCTTTAGTTTTTGCTCCATTCTAGAACTTTTGTTGAAAGTGGGATTTACCAAAATGATGGAAACATGCAAGCACGAATATATTCGAGTCTGTAGTAGATGATATATCACGACTTAATGACTCAATTTTCTATAATTCAGAGATAGATTACTACTGAATGTGCAATTGATGAATATGTCGTGATTGTGCAACTGGGGAGAAATTGTTTGCTTTATTTATATATATATATTTTCAAACCTACAGTGTTAATACTAATTTTCATAAGTTAGGTAGAAGTTCTAGGATTATATTTATTGTGCGAAATACATTCATATGCATTCGATTCTGTAAGATCTTCTGATATACATTACTTTCTGGTCAAATTCTTCCATAGGCAGAATACAAAGTTTCAATCTTTCCATACATTCAATTATTAGTTTAACAGCATAATAGAAAATAACAGCTATTAATGCAAATAAGAAGCCTATTTTTAACATATATCTTTCTTATCAAGATCAATGCGTAATAAGGTTTTTTCCTTGGTAAAAATCTCATGACATTCCAAAGGATAATTACATTATTTTTTATTAAAATCTTATATTATATAAAATAAATATATCACGACATGAAATTGCCTATTGTATCATGTTTCTGCCATGCTCCAGAGAAATATTAATCAGGATCAAATGTTCAAAGATCACTCACCCTTATTCAAAATCACGATTTCATTTTCATATTTTTGATTAAGTTATGCATACATATTAAGCAGCAAAACAAAAGCTCATCTTCACGCATTTATAGACTTCCAAAATAAAGCAGGTTTTATAGATTTCTAGATAAGATATATTACCCAAAACAATGTTCTTCGTGAAAGACTTCTATTTCAAGTTGATAAATATTTCCGTCCGCTTCAGGTTGCATCTTATAAAGAATTTTAAGCCTCATGTCACGCGTTTGGAAGATTAAACCAGTTCCAGCCAGTTTCGGCACTAGATAAGCCAATAAATTTGTTATGGTGCCAATTAGTTTGGAGATTAATATCCACCTTAAGATGGTGTAATGGTTTTTCCATGCAGATTAGGATGGACTTTCCTCTATGCGGAAGCGGAAGGCAGCAAATCATTTTAAATATGACATTGGCTCATTTGATAACCCAGGTAGCCAATTTAGGCAAAGTTTTAGCAAGACAGATTTGAATCTTAAGAGGCTTAAATATAGTTTATAACTACGATAAAGAACTAATATATCAATAATGAGTGATTTAGAGGTATTTAAATTTACTCTTATTCAGATTATTATCTTATATTTTTTATGAAACGCAAAGCACTTTTAATATTAGCAATTTTAATGTCTAAAAATTAAAAGTGCTAACTCAAATAGGATAACTACGAAGGTTTAAAAAAATTTGCTAATCATTTTATTGAATTTAACGACTTATATATTTATATTTTAATTTGGATTTATATGCTCATAGATCCATTCATGTGGAAAAAATAATTTCATCTTCTTAAGTATTAAATATCTGAAAAATTAAGCATTCTTTTTTTTATTCGGATTTGAGATATAAGAAAACTGTGAATTATTTATAATTTATCCTATACTTTTCTCTTACATTTGATACAAAAATTATATTAATATTGGTTCTGCATATTATTATAATTTGGGATAAATAAATGTTATTATGTAATCAAACATTTAATAAGATTAAGCAAATATTTTTTTATGAAATATCAACATTAAGATCATATATATAAATTATCTAAGTAATAAGGATATACATTTTATCTTACTATATATTCTCTTTTATTTTCTCACTAAATATATCCAATACTTATCACACAATTTTAAGAAAATATTTTTTCTATAACTTTTTTTTATACTTAATTTATTATATCCATACATTTATAGGTTTATATTTTTGATTCTACTAAGGGTTAAGTTGAAAGTAAAATTTTGAAACCATTTGCATCACTGATATCCGAGTACATTTGTTTATTAGGGGAAAATATATCAAAAAATATCTCTTACTATCAGCCCAATTCCCCAAATCAATACATAGTACTTTGATTAAAACTTTTAAGATTGTTTGAAACTTCCAGGTAAAGTTTTAATGTTGATAATAAGTATTCATTCACGGTATTTATTGTAAAATGCTTTGCCTTTATTAAATCACTCAACTTCTGTGTGAGTTCCAGTACTGAAAAATTCAAAATTAGAAAGAAAAAATAATGTATGATGCAAGCTATCTAAAGATTCCACAATAAAAATAACATGAAATTTATATGCAGCTGTTCTCTCAAAAGCACGCCGGAAGGATATACATCTAACCTTTAATTTTGTTGCGCTGTCCTTGCATATTATACAACCTTTACAAAGATATATTTTCACCCCTTAAAATCGTAGCTGACCCTTGCTATTCTCAGTTAACTCCGGTGAAGAGTTTTCAAGGTCATATCCCAAAGTTCATACCTAAAACAAGATTTTAAACGCCATTTTTTTCACATTGGGGCATATCCTTACATAAATGTTCTGGGATTAAATGCGATAGCGAGAATGCACGCTGCTAGTATTTATTAGCTGTTATTTCTAATTTAACTAATTATTTTAATTGATTTCTCTGTAATTTGCAACAATTATTTATTTTAACGACTTTGACCTTGAAAAGAAAATTCCTTTTTTATCTTATTCCACAGAAAATTTGAGTTTACATTGAATATTTGGTCATAATTTTGTGAACATGATAAAACATTGGTTGCATGATAAACTGAACTAGGGATGTGTTAATAATTTTTAAAAAATCAGAAACGGCACATAGAAGTGCAGGAAGCCCAAAACAATTTTGCTTTGAATTTAAATGAAAGATTTGTGCTATAATGGCTTACTTTGACTTCTGCATGCTTACACGGCAAGTATTACTCTAAGAAATTAAATATTGCATGCAATTTTTGTACGCAATACATCTTCACTTACTTCAAAGATATATGTGATATTCTTATATCTTCCTTTATTCTATATTTTCAGATCTTTTAATATTTTTTTACTCTAATAAAATCCAAATAGTTTTTTTAAAAAAAATATCTCTTTTCCCTCTAAAAATAAAAACTTGGTTTTTCTAAAAACTTAATTTATTTATATTTATAGCAAATATGAAGTGTTACTTAAAGCTTAGGGAAAAATAAAAAATAGAGTTAGTTTTAACGTACTTTTATGCAAATGATATTTTAGACAGCACCTCAGCAATTGTTGCAGGAAATTCCTCCACAGTTGAACTAGTTATCACTATAGAAACATATAATATTTCAAGCTTTGGTCAGTGGTTTTCAAATTGTGTTCCACGGAACCCTGCAAGGTTCTACAAGGCATTCCCAGGGATGTCCTGAGTCACAATAAAAAATCCAAAAGGAACTTATAAATATGTATGCGAAACTATTTCTATGAAGTTTGTATAATTACAAGTATTTAAAACTCATTGTATTCATTAACACTGAAAATTTTACTTATATGTAATAGACTTTATTTTTTTTACACACAAACAGACCATTTTTTAAACTTTTTGCCACTTTTTCACCACTTTTTATAATATAATAATAGAATATTAAAATGTTTTTACCTTTATATATGCTTCCTGTTACATTGTGAATATTCTATTGTTTACTATCTAGGGTTACACGAGATTTTATACTCATTAATTAACACAGTGTCTTGCATAACTAAATAATTTTTTAATAGAAAATGCATCATTTTACGATTGTGGAAAAAAACCACCTATAACTCAACAGATTCCATGTTAAAATCTAAATTTAAGCAAGAACAGCTCCTAAATTTTACGTTGCAAATTCATGAAAAATGCACAGTCTTTCGCACATAGCTATAAACATTTAATGGCATTCAGAACATTGTGCTTAAGTGAAATATGTTTCTTAGTTTGAGTGGTTACAAAAACAAAGAATAAAAACAAATCACACGCAGATTATGAAATGTTATTGCAGATAATTTCAATAGACACAGACTTCGACAATTTTAGTGAAAAAAGTACATATTCCAGTTATTAAAAATATATAATGCACTGGTAGGTGACTCTTGGATCACAAATTAATATTACTAATGAGCAAATTGTATTAAAAAATTAGATTAGAATTTTTTAATAATAAATGCAATATTTCTTTTAATTATCTTTACATAAAGTACCTATAACACATGTTGATCTACTTCAAATATTATTTTGAGGATACATTCTTCTAAATATGTGTGTGGAATAGGGTTCCATGAAAACACTTTTTAGTTCTAGGTGTTCCGGGAGTTGAAAAAGTTTAAAGACCACACTGGCTTAGTTATATCTCACTTTCCATGACTCAGCTTAGCAGGAATCGTTTTCCGTGCCATTTAATCCGGTACTCACTCATTCTTTCCAAGATAAAATAAAAAGTAACAAAAAGTAGCAAAGTAACATTTGAAACATTGTTTTTTCTCCTCGCGAAGGTAAAAAAAATGTTATGTGCCCAAAGTATAATTTATAAAACCAGAAAATCGCCTTTATCTAAGATATTGCCTACGTAGCATTGTAAAGCATTTCAAGATATTTTATATTACTGACCATCCTAAAAACAGTGGGAAAATGATTGTTATTTCTGAGAACTTAAAAAATAAATTTATTTAAACGTATAAAACATAGGTGTCTAAGCCATGACCGCTTGTGTGCCGCATTGCAAAAAATATTTTTTTTTCTGGGCTGCAAATACAATATTTTTTTAACAAATTGAAATGAAAATTAACTCTATGTAGTTTTGTTGAAATAAATTAACTTATTTATATATATTTTTTTTTAATTTGAATTAGACATGGATAGGTACACATTTGTTTTAAATTTGTAAAAGTTTCGTTTCATTTAGTTTGGATATTATGAAGATGGAAAAAAATCTAGCTAATGAGATGAATGAATTTGCGTTTGTGTTGAACAAGCGTACCGATATCGGGTTCAATAGACGAAGTTGCAATTCTTTATGCCTTTTCAAGATGTTTGTCAGTGATCCTTATCCTATTTTTGCTTTTTTGTATGCTTCATTCTTGGAAACTAAATATTCACAAATATAAATTCTGCCAAAAGTTTAATACATTAATAAAGCATGAGTATGAAAATCAGGATATTTATTGCGCGGTGTAGGTAATCCTTATAAAACTCCAGTATAGAAACATTCCCAAAATTTTGACTTTGCAGTTCAATGCATTCCATTTGAAAACTTGAAGGTAATTTATTTCTAGAGAAAACGGGGTAGAAAATATACTGAAATACTCTTCGTTTTTCCGAAAATCTTGAAATTTTCTTTCAAACTCTTCAATTAAATTGAAAATTAATGAGCATATTTTGCCTATTTTATGCACACATTTATTTATTTTTTTAAATAAAAATGTGTTGATTGAAATATTTTTATAACTTGCGTTTGGGCCATAATTTCGACAAGCATAGTATAAAATTATACAGGGTTACATCAGGAATAAATGACCCGATTAAAAATTTAATGATTCCCTCGTGAGTAAACAGGAAATGATAATTTAGATGTCATTGTAGAGATACAATATGAAATTTGTTTCGTGCGTAACATTTCCTCACGTTAAGTAAAATTAGTTTTCACAAGGGTTCAATGTGACTTCCTTTAGTCACCCGTATAATATCATTGCAAACTTGATCGCCTTGGACTTTTGTCTTTACACAGGCATCCACTTTCATGGAACTGGATGCCTGTCTTATATATTTAGACATCTTATATATATACCATCTTCTTATATATTTAGATGTCGGCGCATTTCTGTGGTATTTTCTCCAAAATTCTCCTTGAACCGTGATTATTGACAGACTTCTTACAAACGAGAGAGAACACAAAATGTCTGCTCCCGGTGCGACGCCATTTCCACTTCTGTTCACAATTTCAAAAATATCTTGATTACAACATTGCTATACCCTATTGGACAAAACAATATTACAAACTCAAATTTTCATATTGTTTATGGCCAATAGCATACTAATGATCATTTTCTGTTTATTCATTTAGGAATTATTAAATTTTTTAATCGAGTCATTCATTCCTTATAACCCTGTAGTTTGTTACATTTTTTCATACCATCAGGTGATACATATAAGTTTACTAATGCTCAGATATTACAGCAGTTTTGAAGAGCAAATCACAATCCTGTTATCTCTGACAATGGCTTGATAATACTGATATCTTCCATTATTTTTCATATTTGAGCTAATTGCTTCAAAATCATTTTCCAAACATCTTGCAAAATAATCCACTTTCAATTAGATTCTTCCTTTTGAAGTGAAATGATTTTCTAACTCATATTCACAAATAACAGTTAAGTATAATATATCCTCCTAAGGCATGAAAATTGATTAAATCTAAAATTACAGGCCTAAGAAATACAATGTTTAGATTAAGGTATCCGACTGGTTGCGACAACTTTTTTTTTTTTTTTAAAAAAAGGAGATATGGGGATTTTTGTTGTTATTTTTAGATTTGTTTAGTGCATTTTAAGAAAAATGGGCTAAAATTAAGAAGAGAAAAAGAAATTATTATTACTAAAATGGGAAAAAATAGGTAAAAATTGACAAAAAATAGCATAAACTGGCACATTCTGCACCAAAGGTTTATGAAAAAATTTTCAATGTTTTCAATCTAATGTGTTGCTATATTATTCAATTTTGAAATGACCTTCAGGATAAGAGGTATTTTCTTTTTTACAAAAACTAGAGCACTTTATCTCGGTTACTATGTGAAATTGCTTAAGAAGACAGTGATTATATTCATATAAGGACTGTAAATTTTGTAATAAAACAGTGGTTGATAAATCTGAAGGTTAAAACAATTCTACTATTATACAGAACTTACAGAAAAAAATTTCAGTTAATTATGTTCCAAATTCTTTTAGCAATCGCTGACTCCGTTTGATTATTTTTAAAAAATCACATTTCGAGAAAAACGCGTTTTAAAGTATGACATATCTTGTTTAAAGTAATGGCATCTGCTTTGACTAAAACACTTGTAGTTTTTGTTCTAGTAAACGGAAAATGATAAACTTGGTATTTTTATAAAGCTGATAAGTTGGCCCATAAAATAAAATCATAAAAAATTTGTCAATTTTTGGCAAAATTCGCAGTTTTAGGGTAGTCGGATACCTTACGGAAAACAAATGAGAAACAAAAAAATGTGCTTTTCTGAGCATTTTGTAATTTAATTTTACCCATTATTCCTTTGGTTCAAACCTATTGTCAAAATGATATATTGCTTATTATTTTTAGGACTCAGTACACATTTCACCAATACTAAGATATTTACCTTCCATTTTCTGTTACGGTTCGATTTTCTGTATTGCATAAAACATCACCGTGAAAAGAGTTCTTAGTAGTTCATAAATTTATAATGTTTGAAAAGTGTATAATAACGGACGATATAATTCGAAACTATGCAGCAATTTATTGCTATTAGATGAAACAAGGAAGAGGTTCTTGCCAATTAAATTTTAGGTATAATAAATAATTAACTATTTTCTAGAAACAACTGCTAATTGAAACGTCCCTTGCCTCCAACATTTTTTAAAAACCGATAAACTTGATTACCTTACAGATGACAAGGTAAATTATTAATGATCAATATGAAATAACGAGCAAACTCTCAAGTACTGAAAACGAATAAATTAGGCATTTTAATTAAAAAAAGAACTTTTACAAGCACTTTCGTGTTAATACGTAATTACATCCTAACATTACCTCAAGGTACCGTTTCTGGGCACTTATCTTTAAAAGAGTGGCTCGTGAATCTTAGGTAATCTTTCGTAGTATTTTTCGTTACTTCGGCATTAGATTTTGTAGAATACTGAGCTTTATAAAATTTCTAAGAAAGTATTTGATATTCTTAAGGAATAATAAATGTATGGATTATAATGTGTGTTAAATTAAAATAAAAGCTTTAATATATTTATGGGATGTCATGTAATTCATGAGATTTCATGTATTTATAAAAAGAATAATTATGTGTGCTTTTATAAATTATATATGATAATATACTGTAATGGTAAAGTTAGTTTTGTGTAATTTATGTTTTAATTGTTTAATAGTTTTAAATGTAACCTGGAGAAATGAAAGTTTTAAAGCGTTGGACATTAAAAGTTGAGCTACAGTGGTGTAGCGGTGGTTCCTATATAAGCAAGTTTCAGCCTCCAGATTGATGTGATCATTTTGGCCTAGTGGTATGTTACGTGTTTAGGGATCCATAGGTACCGAGTTCTATCCTCTTCATTGGTGACCTTGATACTGAACTAAGAAAAACGCAACCTTTGCTCAGCTGTCGTGTTGCCATCTACCTGCCGTAAGAGCAAGCAAAAGCCATCAGGCCCACTTGACGCAGCAACCAAAGCCGTCAGACCCACTTGACGCAGCAACTAAAGCCGTCAGATCGACTTGACGCAGCAAATAAAGCCGCCAGACCCACTTGACGCAACCGCAACAACTCACATGCTCGCCAAAACAACTGTATCGTTATTTTGCCTATCCACCGACTCACTGGTTTTGGAGTAGTGTAGCGGTAATTCATATATAATCCAGTAACAGCTTCCGAACTGATGTAATCAGTTTGGTCTAGTGGTATGTTCCATGCTTACTGATCGATAGGTACCGAGTTCTATCCACCTCAGTGATAAACTCGGGGCTAGATTCAATGAGTATCTGTATGTGCTTAGAGTAATAATTGTTTATTAATTTAGATTAGGTTACACAGAAACAACACATATCATTAGCAAATTTAAGGATAAGGAACATGGACGAGATTTTTCAGAGAGAACATATAATTTCCTCACTTAGCCTGCACTAAAGTTCAGTGATTACTAGACTGCACTTTTGCTGCATGGAACAATCAGTTGCAGTTATTATGACAAGAGTGGTTACAAAGCTACATATAAATTTCATGCATTTATAAATTTAAAATTAACTGAAACTTTATTCTCAAAATCATACACCTAATCATTTTTTTTTACGAAATATATTTTTAAAAGCAGAATAATATTTTTAAAATTTTATATACATTCTCTTAATAAGTTATGGTTGTACAATAAACATTTTTTTACTTTCAAATGTATGTTTTAAATTTTATATGTAACATATTTTTAATACTATTTACAGTTATTTGTTTTAGATTTTATATCTTTAGTTTTTAAATACACTATTGAAACGGTGCAGAATCTCAAAAAAACAGCTAGGCAATAAAAAAACAACTTCCTTCATCTTTGAGTAATAACTAACATGTTGCTATTATTTAAATAAAATACATTATTTCATTTTGGATGGAAAGAAATAGAAAAACATAAATAGAAACAAAAGGATCATAAAATATAATAAAAGAAAAAAAATTACCTCTTATCTAAAGCAGAATATATTCCATTTTATATTCTATTTATTTAAAATTTATTAAGATATTATTTATTGAGAAATGAAATACAATAGAGAAAGAAAATAAATATAACATATACCAGCAAATAATAAACATACCCACTTAAAGTGAATTTTAAAAACTGTATTATAAAAACTCTAAACATGGACAAAAAAAAATCTTTAAATTAACTGTAGAGCTTTAAAAAAAACTGCCGATGTAAGCAATAATTACCTATCATCTCTCTGAAAAATGATAAGTTCAAAACCAGACATATAATTCTTCTATCTTTAGTGTAAGCAAATTAAAAACACGCTCAAACATACTTTTAAGTCATTAACTTCTAAGCACATATTAATTTGCAGCAACGCGAATGCTCAAAAACATATCACAAAGATAACTCTACAACAAATGAAAAAAATAGACAAAGCAAACAATCTTTCGTCTTATCTCAATGAAATGCCCATAGGGCATGTTTTGTGACTACTCCGAGTCATTATGCGGGAATGAGAAGCATTAATAAATATCTCAGAGCTTGAATGCCGAGAGAAGATGATGAGAGGAGTTGTTTTTATTTTTTAGGGGGGTGCTCACAGAGGGAAAGTATTGAACCAATTTTGCTTCTAAATTGAGCTCTTTTAAAGCGAAGTGCTGGAGGTGGCAAAAAATAAGTAATGATGCAGCTGTATTTTGAAGTGGCTTTACTGAAGCTGATACCCCGAGGTCTATGGAACTTTCATTAAAAAGGAATTCTGAGGCTAGGAATTTCAAAAGGGGCTGTATATTACTTTTCCAATGTTTAATTTTGGGATTGAAGGAATTCGAACTATTCACCAACTTGAACCAAATAATAAGTGATCGTTAGCTTATGACATTTTTAACTAAATTACCTTTCAGCAACTTTTATTATAATAACTCGATTTTGTATTTTAATTATATATGTATTTAAACTAAATCATAAAAATGTTAATTAATCTATTAAATTAATATGGTGTTATATTCAATCGAAGGCAAAAAAAAAAGTTGAAATGTATTTGTCTTTTTAGCTTACATGACACTGTTTATAAACACTGAGATCCTACTCCTATTTTCATAAAATGTACAAATGTTTATAATTTTCTTATTTTTTTTTAAATAAACGTATTACATTTGTAAATAAACTTTTAGTAAATTATTTTACATTAATTTTTCTTCAAAAACAGTTAAGGATTAATATATGTTTTTTATAATATAGTTTGTCATTTATACTTAATGATAAATTCCTTTAATAAAACCCTGTGTTCGTAAAGATGATTTAGTTTTCGAGAATGAAGACATTTTTTAAACATATATCTATTTATATCTCTTATCTTTATATCTATCTATATCTCTATCTTTATATCTATCAAGGGATGTATATATAATGACAAAATGATATTTTCTATGGGTAAGATTGTTTCTTCATCAATATATAATGATCTCATTTAAAATAAATTTAAAAATGAGACTGGAGTTTAGAAAAACTGTATTTGTGTAATTAAGATTTTTAGAAACAAATATGTATTTTTTTAAAAAAAAATCTTAATTATGAGTACAATTTTTCTAAACACCAGTCTCCTTTTTCTTCCCCGTTAAAAGGATTAGACTCTTTTTTTGATAGATTTATTAGCTGGATTTACTTTTCTCAGAAAAAAATATCTTAACTTACACGAATTTTTACGACTGACTGGTGCCAAGTTTCCCCCTAAAACACCCTGCGCAATTTCTATTTCGAAAAATAACTGATATTTCCCTTTATTTTGAAATGTAAATGTAACACCCTTGCTATTTTTCGTATTATAATTCCATAAATGAAAAACAATGTGAAGCTTCTGTCTATTTTTAAGAATTAACGCAAAAAAAACCCCATACTTTTTCGTTATTTAAATTTAATTAATAAATATGTTTTTTTACTAAACTTTCTCTTATATCGACTATTTCCAGCATCCATTATATTTATTGATTAATATGGTTTTTAATGGCACAATGGGTGTCCACCTGTAAGTTGGTAGGATGGTACATCTGCTGTCATAATCTTCATGTCACTATCCCCAGTTATACCCCTTCTAGAATGATTATACATATTCTTATACTTCCACCATGCCAAGACAAGTTTCCCAATGTATACTCAACATTAGAAAGGCAAGCGTTCTCCCCAGACTTATTTCCAAAAGAACATACCTGGGATACATCTGATAGCCACTTAAACTCGAATAGCAAGTTGATAAATTAACTGCACGAATTGCACAGACTTGAAGAGATATATCTTAATGAAATAACCATACCCTTCTTTATTTATTGCTTGCAAAGATGCAAGAATGTATTCGAATTTGTAGTGAGCTTATTTCATATCAATGCCTGTTTCTAATAGCAATAAATTGGAATACTTCAGTCATGTTCTCAAAATAAAATTTTTGGTACATTTAAAAAGTAAGCCGGAGTAGATCTTTCTAGTAAAGACAGCAGTTTCTACTCATCTTCCTGAAACAAATGAATTTATAGTCAACAAGAGTAGCAAATAATAACTAATTTGTTTTCTCCAGAATTTTTAATTTAAAATTTTTTGTCGGTTTTTTGAGGCAATATTACAAATTTTGTACAATTTATTAAATTAAATAGAGTACTATGCTTACTAAAAATTCATAATTTGCCTATGTATATGTATATAATGTATTACAATGTATTAATTTTATGACAATTTGCTAAGCGAACTTACTTGTAATGTGACGGATCAACTGTGATTTAATGTAAAATAATTTGTATTATGGGGTCACATACCTTTTAAAAAGTCGAAAATGGTTAAAAATGATAGACAACTTTAAAGCTCTATACTTTTTTTATTGTTTCCTGGATTCTAAATTTTGGAGGAATAAACAAATAGATATTACTTTACTTAAAACATATCCGACGAACACATTTTTAATTAAGATAAATTTTTAACTGGATGCTTACAAAAAGAAATTTTACTGTTCTCTTTTCGCGAGTGATATGCATTGCGCGCACCTTTATAAAAAAAAGTTACCAATACTTTTAGAATTTTTTGCTCAATGTAGGAAATTATGTTACCTTTAAAATGACGAAGCAGAAACATTAATGTAAAATTTTTAGTAAACACTATAAACGTTTTAAACTTATTTTTAAAATTTAAAAAAATATTAGCTATTTTTTATTTGCTATTTTAAATTCGTTAATTAAAAATTCAAACTGGTTCGTCAGTTTGAGTACAGACATGGTCAGAATCTGCATTAAAAATATTTTATCAACTTCCATGGAACTGTTTTAAAAATATCAAGCACGCAAGAGAAAAAATGACGTTCTGAGAAAATTGATATCAAACATAAAATTCACTATAAGTTTATATAGATATCATTTTGATTATTCAAATAATAACTAAATTTAAATTAAAACTAATGTGAAGTTTATTTAGTCAATAAACATTGATTCATTAAAATTATTATAGCTAAAAACATATATTTTACCAATGCAGTACAAACATCAAAATATCATAAGCCACGAAGTAATCAAAATACAACAAAATGATTCACTTCTTCAAAATAAAGTTTAAAATGTCATAAATATTACTTAAAAGCAATCAATGTCTAAACTAACACCTACTTATTATAAATTTTAAATTATTTGCTCTATGAATGCAGTGTATTACCATGATTCTAAAATGTTGAAATTCGCCACATGCATACGATGTTCCCTCTTTTTCAGTTAATTTTTTTACAAGTAGTTTTAAATTGCATTCTCTTAGCCTGTCGCACTTCCTTTGTGCGCAGATTAAAATATCGCTCTAGTCTGAATTCTTTTCATGCCCATAACTGTAACAAATTTTTGTGCACAGTCGCCAACAGTCAGATCAAGCGATTTCAGAACTTTTAGTCTGTCTTGATTGCCATCATTAAAAATGACAATTGCATCATTTATGGATATTTCAACAATCTTTCAACACTAACCTAAAGGGTTTGGGCATAACATCCACGTTAATGAGTTTATGGATTCATATTATTGTTTTGGGGTCTACCCTCCAGACATTTTTATAGGAGTTTAAGTTGTGACACATCATTCAATACAGATTTTATGTTATCCATTTCTACCATTGTCAATTTGTTATTATGTTTAAAAGTTTTCACCCTGCCCTCTAATAATTGATTTTGGTATTTACACTAAAAGTTAAGACCTGCAGGACAAAAACTGTGCAATGGTTCTTCGCCACTTTTGAGTTTTTTGAATTCTCATAATTAATTAATTAAAATTGATTTAAAGGTCAATGTTTGCTTTAAAAATAGTTTATATAACTTATAAGCTTTATCATTAATTTTTTCCTGTTGAAAAAATGCCCTGGCCAAAACATTCTCAAGTTACTGTGAAAAACAATATTTTAAAGAGACGGAATACTACTAAAAATCATGTATCTAAAAATCAGTCTTTAGCTGATACTGTAATTAGACTTCCAAATACAAGTGTTGCAGATAAAACTGAATATTTCTTTGATATACCAAAAAAACAGCATTATACTAAACATATTGTAGTACTATAGTATGGTATTTTAAAGTCGCACAACAAGAGCCAAAACTTCCTAAACTGCCGATTTAAAACTGAAAAAAAATTAAATTTTTTGAATAAACCTAGCTATTTTTGGGTTAAGTTAGTATCATTATTATCTTGTACATAAATGTTTTGTGTTTCAAAACTTTTGGGAAAATATTAGGTTAAGATCAAGCTGAACAAACTGTCATCACGTAACAAAAGCTATCAATATTATGCAAAAATATATTTTGAACTACAAAAAATATTTTCTGTCATATTTGTATAATATAGTGTTTTAATGTAGAATATACATTAGAAAATAACATATTAAAACATTAGAGCCTTACGGGTATTATAAGTTTTTTTTTATGCCTTTACAAACTTTAAATGCGTTTTTATCAGACTTTCAATTTTGAAGGTATATGTGTTTTCTAATCCCTAAGACTCTTTTTTTTCTGTTCGTCATAGAGCCTCGAACTTTTTTGTATATACTCCCAAATGTATGCTCTATAATGGTTAGAATGGGCTTAGAGCTGAGATCTCTAGTTGTATTTTCATTAAAAATGCTAAAGTTACTATTTAAAACATTTTCGTGTTTTTTCAAGTTTTTCTAGAAAAATAATTATTAGAAATCCACAAGGGAATAGATTTTCAAATCCATACTAACTTTTGTTCACAATATTCTAAGAAACATAAATAACTTAAAATAACTAAAAAAAGTTTAAAAGTGAGCATTTTATAAAAATTCGAAAAAACTGCAAAAATTCTTAATTTTTTGAAATTGTAAAACAATGACTGGTCAAAATGACTTTTTACTTTCAGAATCAACTTAATAATATAATCTGAATATGAATCTTTGGAGACAGTACATTAAATATTTTTTAATGTTACAGTCTCTATTTTTTTTTGTTTTAAAAAAGGGTACCGTGTAGTCTTAAATCACTTTTTTTGCTCGTTTTATTTTTAATAGCTTCCGTTCTATTGGGAATATCTTCAAGTGGTTTCTTTTAAAACATTCAGAAAGATTTTCTCTGATAAATAAAACAATAAAAACTGGTTTGGGGAAATTTTAAAAGGTATAAGACACCTTATCACATTTAGTTTTTTTTAATATTATCTGGTTTATATATATATATATATATATATATATACAATCACTTTATTTTTATGTTAATCAGAGGAGAGATTAACTATTACTTCTACGACAGTAATGTACCTGAACTCATGCTTCTTTCTTTCAAAGAGTGTTTAAATTAATTACATTTGTTTCAATAATGTTTCAATAATTTTCTAGTCAGTGTTTATCATGGTTTTAAATTACAATTTAAACAGGAGTCATACACACCACACTTAAAATCTACAAAGAATCTCGAAATTTAATTAAAAATAAAACCATGAATAAGTATGAAATAAAAAAAAATTTTAAAAATGTAATACTTTTCCTCTTTCTTTAAAACGTACTTTTAAATTTATGAATTGTCGAATAGACAGAATATTACTTTCTAACTTTACGATATTACAGTTGTTATATCTCAGCCTAACAGCAAACATATTTCCTACGGATCATAATGGCCCATAAAACTGAATTGAATTTAACAAAAGCAAGCATTTTTGACAACACGTTAATAAAAATCATTTTCCATACACGAGTTCAATGTGCACATGGTATTAAAAGTCGTGATAATGATATTTTCATTCACAGTGTAACATAAAGCGTTAATAACTGCACAATAATAATACGAGATCGTATACAAACACTTTATGGGTCATGAAATTCTTGTTCGTGACTGTCAAATAACTAAAATATTTGTATTCAAAGCACGCTTTTCAAAACCATATCATAATAGAAAATATAGGCTTCTTTAGTAAAAGAAGGCTATAAAATGGCTCTCTCAGTGTATTATTGTGTAAAAACCACTTCAGGATATCCTATAGTGAGCACATAAAATTATTTCTTACAGCCTTCTTTCTAACTCTTCTTTAAAGTTGTTCGTATTCTAAAAATCCCTTATAAACTACTAATATTTTCAAATTTGGTGACACATTCACTTATGGTGGTGTTTCGTATATATTTAAGGAGCAATTCTTGCTTTCACTTTTTTCGTTGTAACATTTTCTTCCCAAGAATTTATGTAAAGTATCTCTAAATCCCATATTTAACTAAATTACTTCTTATTAAGTATAATTTGAATATTTAGTGTAAATATCTTTTGAAATCTCTGCGCGCGTATGATTTTAAAGGTAGAACAATAAACTTAGCTTTTTATTTCAAAATTATATAATGTAAATAATATAATAAAAAAATATTATAGAAATTTAAAAGTTACTGTTATGCAAAAATAATTCATTGCTCTCCAGTGGGGTACGCGAAAGAAGCAGGAGCTCATGATTATATATACATACAGTCGACTCTCGATAATTCGAAGTTAGAGTGACCAATGAAAAACTTCGAACTATCAAGAAAGTAGGAAAAACTCCCAAAATAGACGAAGAGAATTTTTTTCTAACACATTTAAATTTGAAACTTTTAATTTAAAATTTAGAATCTAAAATTAACATAAGGCGTATTCAGAACTTCACATTCAACTAGGGGGTATACTTAATAATATCGACGTAAGGTATAGTCTCTTATAACCTAATCAGTCCACCAAAAATTTCGACCAGTTTTTTTATCACTCTTCTTCATCGCTTCTCTCCTTTCCCTTTCCACTCCGTCTTTCTTAACCTCTCGAAAATGACTCCTGTACACTCCTTTAATATCTTCCATTCCTTATTGGAAATAAAATCGTTTCGCACCCGGTTACCTCAGACGGTGTCCCCAACACCATTGGTTCTTCAAGGCATGGTCCAGTCCGGCCCATGCTCTGTTTGATGCTACACGCTATAAGTCACACAGATGTGCCATAAATCGACTTGCCAGTCCGACGTAAAATGCACAATCCTACACATCTCTTTTTCACAATAGCGGACCATCCTTCCTGGACAGCTGACAACAGGTGTGATCGGTCTATTGTCCCCTTGAAGAAGGAAAGCAATAAAAGTGTCTTTTCGTCTGAGGAACTGGAAAACACTAAGAAGGGGTAGCAGACAGATGGCCATCAAAGGGGCAACGTTACAGGAACGACACGCAAATACAATACAACTTAAAACTTATAAAGATCCAACCAGCTGCAGGACTATACATGATAATGAGTGTTCTAATTGTCGAGAGTTTGATAAGATAACTTCGAATTATCGCATTTTAGTCTGGCCAACCACAAACTTTACTTTGAAATATTAAGTGTACCCAATATTTCGTGTGTCGTTCGAAATATCAAGAGGATTTATATGAACTGAACATATACTTTGAAAATAAGCAAGAGGTTCATATCATCGAAGGTTTGAATTAACGAGAGTCGGCTGTATATATATATATATATATATATATATAAGGGTTGCCCAAATGTAAAGTGGACATATGTTATTGCGTTGGATAGAGTGCAGCTGTAGGAAAGCCACCAAACAGGAATACGAAGGACAGTAGGAATTGTACGTCGCATACGACGTTTAACATTGAAACCTGTTAGTGGTAGAGGAAATTAATCGAAAGGGTAAAGCTGTGCCTTACAGGGATGCAACACGATCTAAACAACGCGTGGTAGTAGGGTTTCTGATTGCAAGAAGTGAGTTTAATGCAGACATCTATCCACGAATAGCAGCAGTATATGGCGAGCACTGTTTAGGTCGAACGTCTGGGAACAGTCGATGTAAAAGTTTTCAAGAAGGGCTGCAAATGCGCGTGCTTTATCTCTTTGACAAAGTCCGCCCACAAGCCTACAGTGAAATCAAGGCTATTTTTTAAAACATCTTTTAAGAAATAATAGAACACCCATCGTATAGTCAGGATTTGTCATTCTGTAAGTCCAGTAAAATTTCTTAAAGCTGTGAAGAACTTTTTCTATTTTTTTAAATGTAAAAATAAACATTTTTATAAATTGATTGGATATAATTAAAAATGAGCTATTAGTCAAAATATAAATTTTCCAATTTAAAAAGCAATTTTCATTCCACAAAATTTTTTAACATTCATTTTAATTTGAAATAAAATTCCACCTCTGAAAATGGAACCTATTTAAGATGTTGTAAAATTAGAATAATCAAAATATTTTCAAGAAGAACAAAAATTGTGTACGATTCATACTGATAATTTTCATAATACTTACATTCATTAGATAAAAATTATTTTGGAAATATGTATGCTTTTTAATTTTAATTTTCGCCAACATTATCAAATATTTATTAACATTCTAGAATACGAAATACAAAATACTTTAGAAAATTTCAACAATTAATATTTGAATTATTTTCGCTTAAAGGTTCAATATACAAACATTTATATTCCTTTCCCTAAAGTTCATCTGATTCATTCTACCTAATATTTTCAAATCTTTATCTTAGATGTTTAACTTAGAAGATCAGCGTTGTAAAGAAGTAATTTCAATTCAGAGTCTCATTGCAATGTGTTAGATACCTGATTTCTCTCAAAAATCTTAATTTCATTCCAGACAAAGTAACCTAAATCATATAATTGAAAACGTTTTATTCTATTGCAAGATTCCATTGTAATGGAATCTCTCAGGAAATTTATTTTAAACGGAAAACATCCCTATATATATGATTTTAACGAAGTAATTAGCAAAGTGTTTGAGAGTTTCTTGGATATAAGTTTATTAAAATTAAACACACACACAATACTTCACAATATTTTCCAATCATCTTATTTATTTTTAAATCTAAGATTTCGAATTCAATAAATATTTTTATACTCCTTTATAGAATTTTGGGAAAATTGGATTGAGAGAGGGGAGATAATTAAAACAAAACACTTGAAAACGCAGATAAACATTTACGTACAACATTCTAGACAAATATTATTATTCATTTTATTTGCCAGGCCAGATTCTCTTCCAAATCAAAATAAGTCCAAAAGTCTTCCCAAATTATAGTAAAATTAATGGAATGGTAAGTCTGGTTTATTTTGTGTTTACACCAAATTTACAAATTGATAATGAAGTCGAATATGGAAGGAAAATGCATACATTTGTCTTAAATAAGGCTTCGTTAACACATCAATAGTTTGGTTAGTAATGAATAATAAGTAGTCAGTAGTTTAAAATAATGAATTTAGTACCTTACTATTATAAATTTCCGATATTCTTAAAACTATACTTCTCAATCACTTTCAGTAACTAAGCCGTTAAGGAATAATGAATTTTTTTGTGCCATAAATATTTCTTTATTTGTAATATTAACATAAATCATAATATTGATCTTTCTAAATATGGAACAGATCTTGGTAACAATAGCATACATTACTGACTTTATTTATAAATCTCAGTTTTTGTAAATTATCATCAAATTTAAGTGATATTTTCGGTGGAAAAATATCTAGATACTTTTCAAACATAAACAGTTAGAACAGGGAAAACTACAGTATAGCATAGATGATTATAATTCAGACATATCAGAATGAGAATAAAGAGATAACTTACATTTATTTCAAAAAAGTATTTTTATTGAAAACAAGTTTTTAATAACCAGGCAAAAAATTAATAGTAAAAGGATAAAGAACACAATTTCAAATACAATCCATGCTGGAAGATGTTTTATTTAGCTGTTGGACTAAGACCCTGTGCAATAAAATTGGAACATTTCTATGGTTTTTAAAAATATACTGTAATTGCATAAGTTTATTATCAACACCTTTTAACTTTAACTATTGAAATAAATTGTATTCACTATTTAAATTGTATATACTATTAAGAAAAACTTTTCCAAACCTTAATGTGTCACTTAACGCATCAAAGAAGTGTCGGTGAAGTGTGTCAGGGGACATTCTCTTGATAAGATCATCTAAGGTACGTAAGGTGTGAGAGTCACATGTCCCACTAAAATCAGTTGGAAACAGAAGACAAGCCAGATTACTACCTTTAGAAGCTCTAGAATTTGGATCAACAGAAGTTATCCCTGGACTTAGAGTCCTTGATTTGATATCCCCCCGCAGGGTTATTTTTTTCGGCACATATATTTAACAGGAATTCCCTCTAAATATTCTCTAATGAGTACTTAAGGAGCTTGAAATATATGAACGATCCAAGCATTCTCCCAAATACAACTTATATGGAGCTGCGAGCACCAACCCTAAGCCTGCATGACTAGATTTTGCAGAACGTGCCTTATTTGTTATCCTGATCTGATGATGGATTTTTTTCTTATCAGTTTTATGTATCTACTCCAACGAAATGCTAAGACTAACAAACAGCAACACAATATTTAATAAAATATGTTTTGTTTTCTTCGCAAATGTTTCAAATAAACGTCATTTCTTTTGTAAAATTATGTTAAATGAAGTTAAACGATGAGAGTGATTTGTATGGGAGTTTGAAATGAGAAAAACATTTTGTGATGGGTGATCTATATTTTTCCTAATTAGATAATCATTCAAACAGATAAGAACACGATAAGTATCTACTAAAGAAGATTTTAAGATTTATTTTTGGAGGAATTCAAGAAAATGGAACGTGGCAAAGATCTAATTTCGAGCTCTATCACTCATATAAATAATATGACATCGTTAACTTCATCAAAATACAACGAATTAAATGGACAGATCACGTTGACAGAATAGACGAAGACCCCAGCACTAAAAAGTCTTCAATGCCCGACCAATTAGCACATGGGGAAAAGACAGAGCCAATTCTTAGATGGTTTGATGGCCGAGAAAAAGATCTCTTAGTTTTTGAAAACTAAAAATTGGAGAGCACTAGCAGGAAGACCGCTTGCCTGGAAAAGGCTTCTTGAGAAGGCGAAGTCCCTTCCCTAGGTG
>BMAO01017762.1:0-45642 GCA_019973975.1 Trichonephila clavata
CGTTGCTGGATATTTGTTGGGGTGATTTTGTGAAAAGTGACGGAAATGCGTAACAGGAAGTCGGGGGAAGCGCGCGTTGTTTGATTTGACCAATTCAGCGCCTTGGGGTGTCTCTTCGCTAGCCTCGTCTGGGGGTCCAACTGTAGTAGCAATTAAGACGCCCGCCTACCGCACATACCAGCAAGTCTTATTAAACTTCATTCAGAATAAACTTATGATTCTTACGCTCAATTGTCAAAGTCTCAGGGCTCGTTGTGTGTGAAATCTCTCTCTGAGGATATATTTATATATGTGTAAACTATATATTAATAATTATATTTCCTGGTAAGCGTCTGACAAAGCTCATCATTCTAAAAAAAAATAGGAGTAAGTAATATGGAATTATTTGAATAAATATTTAAGGGCCTATCATTTTCATATACTTCCTGTCACTGTCTGTAAGGATCTGATACCCACACCTGGCAATGGATCGAGCATACATGGGGGAACTGCAACAGATGGGACCTGTATGAGGATCTGCAGGGGTCGACATATATAAGAGAGACGAGACGAGACGACGACGGCAGAAAGAAAGCAGGAAAAGAAACGGAGTCAAAAAAGAAAAAAAACTGTTGAGAAGAAAGGCTGGACAGGATTTGCAATCTGTAGCATCTCCTATTTATTCATTTTTGTATGTTGCCTAGAGAGAAAAATAAATAATGGGAAAAAACGACATTATTATTTTACAATTCAACACACGATCAGAAAAGAAATCAAAATACTGTCAATATAATATTTTTAATTGTGATTAAAAAAGATTTCTCGATTAAAAAAAAACTAACTAATTAAGTAAACGGGTATTTTTGATTTTCTCTAATATTTCTAATTTTTAAGCATGCGCTTGACGGTGTCTCTTCGCTACCCTCGTCTAGAGGTCCAACTGTAGTAGCAATTAAGACGCCCGCCTACCGTACATACCAGCAAGTCTTGTCATTTTGGTGGTCGCATACATTTCTCCGAATCAAACCGTTAAAAAAATTAAAGATTTCCTGCATTTTGTACTTTTACCGAAGGTGGTTCTGCTCTATTTTAAAAAAATTATCACTCGCTTCCCATAATTTTGAGTGGTGATTTTAACGTTAACTTCAGTTTGCCAGAAGCTGAGCCGCTCATAGCTTTTCTGAAAGATGAACTCAAGATCGAAATGAACGCTAATCGAAATGTTTCGACAACTAACAATGGTATTGTTATTGACACCGTTTTTCAACGATTTTTAAATACTTTGAAATCCCAAGTATATGTGTCATACTTTAGTTTTCATAAATCTATTGTCTCCGCTCTTCCCCAAATTGAACAATAATAAATATTTTTGACAACAAATTGCATTACTCCTTGTGTTAATTAAATAAAATTTTCCTTAAAGATATAATTATTCGATAGAAAATTATTTCCAGTCATAACCGATTCATTTCTTTCAGGATTAAAGGCACTGTTGCGTATTTACCATGATAACTAGTCAGATGTTACACATCATATGCGACTACTGAAAGACTCGTTTCTTTTTTTTCTTCTACATCGTATTTTCGTAATTTCTCGAAAAGTACTCATGTAGAATAAAGGATTACATTACTTAACATTACATTTTTAATGTGTATTGGACTGGATTTTAAAGACAGAGATCCGTCGTCAATAATCTGTGGAGAATCTGCACCAAACTCAACTTGGATTTTGTATTTATTTGGAAAGAACTACATGTTTTTATCTCATTGTCATTTGTTTAAGAGTCGTAGAATTACGATATTTCCATGCATTGTCTAACTTTTAGAATAAAAAATGTATTGTAGTGAAAAATTTTTAAATGAATGTGTGCGGACTTATTAAATTGTAAATAACTCATGACATTTCATTCACGAGTCCGTGACCGTGACCACTAGGTTACCACGGCCGCAAATTAACGTCTCACTGTGAAGTAACACGAGGGCTACTAGAGATGAGCCTCGTAATTTGAAATCACGATCAAGTGACGAAGTGACACTCCTCTCCACACGTGAGGACTTTGAACCTCGATACAGATTTAACGTATATAAGCTCTTTTACATTATTAGCCTTCAGTGGCTTGAAGACCACGACACAGCAGAAACGACTCCGGCCACGAGTTCACGACCCCATGACCAAAATCCTCTCGAGGTATAGAATTCGACGGATAATTAGGCTTTAGAAAATAATTAGATTAGAGGAAGAGAGCTCAGATGTTTTCCCCGTCATCTAATGGTGATTTAGAGATACAAGATTCAACGTAAGAAGCCCTGTATATAGCACTAGAACAAAAATACCTTACAGATCATTCCTGTCGCTTTTAAATATGTTCTTTCCCAAGGAAGTTTTCGGTAATGTATAAGACCCAAAACCTCAGACATCAGATTGCTTCAATACTGCATACTAACTTCGTTATTCTACAGAATAGCCGATTCTAATTTGCTATTCTTTTTCTTTTTAATCTTAAAACATTTTTTTTTTTTTGTCTGTAGAACAGGGCTCCATATTTCAGCCCCTATATTTCAATGCTAACCGTCTCTCTTCGTTACACGTGCCAAAGTTTAAAACTATCTTTTTATGGGATTCTTTTAAATTGTAAGAGGTTGCAAAATAAATATAGGAGTCGGTGTTGTTAGTTTTCATGAAAATTGAAACATTATTGTCTGAAATTTTATTTCGAATTCTGTTCGGGCACTTTTTTAAGGCAGATTTGATAAAGAGGTAATTTAAACTATGAAAATACGGGTCGCCAGGGTCACTACATATGCTTTTTATTTTAAGGTAATATTTTGTTAGATATAAATTGTATGCTTTTATAAAAAAAATCTGTAAGATGAGAAATCTTATCTCCTCTCTCTCTCTCTAAATAATGTGACCGCGGTAGCCAAGTGGTCTAGGCATCGGATCATGGCTAGCGTGTCATGAGTTCGATCCCAGTTCCACTGAAGACCCTGCCGAGTAGGGGAGCGATGCACGTTAAATCTGTCGAGAGCTTAAACGTCCTCCCGTTGGTGTGGTGTGGTAGTTAGGAGAGGGGTGTGCCAGCTCAAGTATCGACCGCGTCACTTGACCATGGTTCAAAATTACACGGTCCGTCACCAAAATCCCTCGTGTAGCTAGCTGAACAGTGCGACGTTAATATTCACTCACTCTAAATGCAATAAAAATTTCTGCATAATTCGAGGTTAGCTATCATATTACGTGTATTAAAAAGAACGAAAGTGTATTTAAAAAATACTAATAAACAGGAATCATTCAATGACACTTTTTTTCGAAGATCTCTTTCAAAAGATGATTATTAGGCTTTCTTGAATAATCTTTACAACAGTAAAAAAATGTTTTGTCAGTTGTAATGTCACAGCGATAATAAAGGCACCCTATGAAATTTGTTACATCATTGATAATCATATGAAACCGTTTACTATTGCAGAAATTGTGAAAGAGGGATTCTTAAATGCTTCCAATTAAAAAAATTCAGTAACAAAAATAAAAAATAATAATTAAAAAAAGCAAAATAGGAATTTTAATATTTTGATCAATTTCCGCATTTTAAATTTTCTATGTTATCTTGGTCTTAAAGCATTTCTCCCACCCCCTACTTCCATCAATCCTCCTATTACGGCCCGCGTGAAATAGCTAGCATGTGTATGCGGCCCGGCAGAAAAAAGTTTGAGTACTCCTGATCTAGATCGTTTTATTTAGCTTAAATCATTTTTTAAATTATCACATTAATCGTCATTGATCATCATTAATGCCGTAAGTAGTTTTAATTAGTTATGACATTTTTAATTATGGAAATATATATATATTCTGGAATGAGAGATTTAAATGAACTTTTAAAGAACGTTTCCACAAAATAAAGCTTAAGCGTACAACTTTTGAAAGAGGGGTGCTTTTTATCCCCTTGATCTAAGCGCCCCGGAATCATCGGCTCCACTTTTTATTACCCTTGTTTTCATTTCTCTCTCCCTTTAGGTAATAAAGCAGTAAAAGGTACTGAGCACGTGTTTTGTCTCCTTGAAGGAATTCGAGACCAAAGATGTCCGTCTCCCTCAGCAATAAAAGTTTCCTCACCTTTTCCCCTTAAAAGGGACAGGGTTCCAAATAGGTAAACACGATTTGCAATATAAATATTTTGCGCGGTTTTGCTTGACTCTATTTTGTTCCTATGGACTTACACAGATACACGATTATATTTAAATAAGTACATATTATTCAATTGTGAAACTTCGAATTCCTAATTGAAAAATGCTAAAATCGTTTGTGAAATCTGGAAAACTTAAAAATGCATCTTAAATTTTATATTAAACTGAATAATTTAAAGAATATATCGATGTCATAACTAAAAGCTTACTGAATGAATATATATATTCTTATACTTTCATACTTATGTATTAATACACAAAAATAATTTATGCACAAATTCAGAATACATGGATCGTTTACTCCAGCGACGCCAACCAGTAATCCGTGAAAATTTTCTGATGGTCCACAGAAAAATTGGGATATTATTTATATTTTTGTGAAGGTTCAATTTCAAAAAGGACAACAAAACGCATTATGGAATTTAGATTATACTTCATTTTTTAGAAAAATTTGCTACTACTTTTAGCGAAATTCTCTCTGGGTTAAGTGACTTTTTAGCCTTTTTGGCCGGTGTTTTACTAGCGACATTTAAAAGTGAGTGTTGGCAACAATGGTAAATTTGCGACATAACACTTTAGTTTGTTGATATTGCTTTGCGTTACAGGCTTGTTTTTGATTTTCAATGAAATTTCTTGTTAGTTATGGAAATGTAAATACAGATTTAAATAAGTCGTGATATATTTACAATGGTGGACCAAATAGTTAATAACACATTTAGTATACTACTACTGTAGTAGTAGTAGACTTTAGTAGACTTAGTACTACAGTAGTGGTCTTCTGTTTTTAACAGTCCTCAATTGCAATTTTTTTTTCAAAGAAAATTTTTTCGACTTAAAATATTCTCGATCTTACTCAATTGAAAAGGAAAACAAATATTAAAATATTCATCTTTTTTATCACTAGAAAAATCATTATAATAAAGTTTTTTTAAAAAAGGTCAACTCCCTTGCAGAGCACAAACAATAATAATAAAATAACAATAGGCGATCAATAAGCATCTTTAAAAAAAAAAAAAATGTCTTCATTTGTGTTACTTTTCACTACCGCGACGGAACAATTAACAGAGAATTGACAATACTGATATGCGATAAGTACTGGGTGGTCCAAATGGCGCCTATTTACCCGTTTCTTTGAATCGATCCGCCGTCCAAGAGCGCCCAGTAGCCGCTTTGAATGGTAGTCTTTGAAGCCCACCGCCCATCCTGACGTCATTAAAGTGGCTCATCTCAAATGGGCAGTCGGGAGATTGTTATTGTTTCATTGTGCGTAGCGGTCCCGCCCCAACAGTAGAAAAGAGGTTTACGGACCTGAAAGGCGATCAAAAACTTCGATGGAAGGGTTACCAGTTTTGGCAACTTATCGCTTGATGGGTGTGGTTTTTTTTTTTTTTACCTTGTATGAAACATGTTTTTTTTTTTCAATGTATAATTGAAATATTCACACCATTACAAATTATGGAAAATAAAAAATTTGAAATATAGTTTGTGATTTGACGAGAACCGAAAATTTATTAATATGTTATTTTGGAAATGTTTTGCTTTTTTTTCAAAAATTTATTTAACAATTCACAACAGAAAATTTATATAAATATATCCATCTTGCTAGAAATTAAATTATATAATAATAATTACTCAGTAATAATTTTTCAGAAATCTACTTTACATCATTATAAACATTTCTATATGCAGTTTTAGGAACCAACTTTAAAAATTGCGTAGAAATTATTAAAAGAGAAGAAAAAAGCGAAATTTCACAGAAGTTATTTCTGCTATTTCTGATTTATAGCAATCAAAATTCTGCTGGTTTTTCTCATGCGAATAACGGAAACGAATATAGATTATATATTGATACTTTTCTCTCATAACTTATAGGATTCATTTTATCTTTAAAATGCTTCTAATAATGCAGAAAAATGACAAATGGGTGCAAATAAAAAAATAGTAATTTAAAAATAAGTGAAAGAAAATAGAGCTGGTTCACGATATGTACATATTGAAAACAGCAAACTTCAGAGACATATTGTTTCTTATTGAAATAAAACAGGGACGGGGGAAATAGCGTAAAAATCCGATAAATTATTTTTATTTTTATTATTATTATTTGATATCAAGGACGTCTTAAGACGCCTTGTTGGTCCATGCCTTATTAAGACGTCCTGTTTGATATTTCGGCCGAAAGTAGTGAAACAATTGCAACCTCTAATTTAAGAAAGAAAATAATTTCCATTTTATATTTGGAATTTTTCTCTGTCCGACATTTCTTGCCGCAGACGCACAATTCTGATAATATGTTCAGTTTCAAACAGCTTACAGATAAAGAAAAAAGGGCGTCTGGTTCTTTGCAGAAATAGACACACGTTTTTCCAATTTGGAATGATTGCTGAAAATGTCACCATGAAGTTTGTTCGTTTATCGAATGATAAAACTTTCTTTGCAATTCCTGAGTAAAGGCAAGATAAAGGTAAGTTTAACCAAAGTTTTGGGTATTGAAATTAGATTAAATATCTTTAAGTATTTGAAGTCAAATGAAATTTGAAATCCGTTGCAATCGCTTCTGAAATTAATTAACACATAGAGAAAAAAATAAAAGAGATAAATTTTAAAGTTTTAAGATTAGAATAAAATAATTTCTAGATAAAAAATATAAATTTTACAAAATATATTTAATAAAATTTATTGTTAATATTATTTTGAATAGTAGATATTTTGAAGTTTACTTAATCTTTCACACACACAACTTATTTAAACGATCATATATATCTGTTCTTCAAGTAATCGTTTTTCATATTATCGTATTTTCTCTTCTTTATCAGTCCTTCCTTTACATTCTTGGAATAAATAAATATTTTTAAAAAGAGGTTGATTTGTTAAATATAACCTTTTACACGCCAATGTTCCAATATTGGAACATCAAATTTGAAATTTTCTGAAAAATTCAATTTTATTCATATTGTTCCGTAAAAATTATTTTGAAAACAAGAAATATGGATTAATTTTTTGAAATTAAAGTACTGCTGCTAAAGTAAATAGTCTCTCTGAGAAAAAATTCTAAAATATGCATTTTTTCTACTTTTGATCGGGCAAAATTCAAAATTTCATATAAAATTCAAAATTTAAAAAATATTTTTATTATTTGGTAAAAGTAATTAAAAGTGATCATTTTAACTATAGACTGCAAGATATCATTAAAAATATAGTTATTTTTTTTACTATCGGTTTTGAAATTTCAATGTTCCAAAAATGGAACATTGGCGTGTAAAGGTATACTTTTTCACACAATGCAGTTATGCTTACAGTTTAAAGAAGAGCGGGGAAAGATTTCTGAACGCTAAAAACTTATAGTATGTGTCGGAAGAAAATATTTATGACGACTTTCGTTTCGGCTCCCTCTCTCAACTCCCCCCCCCCCTTTCAACCGTTTCTGGACAATCTCAAGTGAATTTCTCAGCTGCAGCAAAACTACCACGTGCGTTTGTTGATAGTTAGATGTAGCGTATGTCTTATTTGGAGAGGAAATTCACGTAATAAGGTCTTATATTATTTTGTGTTTCGTCAGTTAGTGAATATCCATTATGCTGATAAGATGTCGCATTCAAAGTCATTCCGGACTGTAGAAGAGGCTTTGGAACATTTTTATACACTATCAGATGATGAAGAACCTATTGATATTTGTCAGTTTCCACTAGAAGAAAGTGGGTGTTGTTTGACTAACGATGAAGTTATCGATGAAGATATTTTTCAGTCTGTTCTACCAGTAGAAGTTTGTAGCAAAATCAAAATTTCTGCAAGCATATAGGTAGATGAAATACCTCATGTATATCAGAAAAACACAACAAAAAAATGCCTCGAGTGCGAAAAAAGATTGCTTCAGAAATGTTTTCCTAGCTATACATGGACAATAAAAATAGTTTAGTACATAAAAGAACACATTTTTGAAAAAAACAATAATATATTTTGTCTTTATTTCTCATTTTAAAGAATTTTGGTAAATCTGTATTTTTCTAGTTTTTTTCTTTGCTTTATTATACTATTAGCTTTGAGAATTTTGATATGAAGGTTATTTGTTTATTTCTTTGTCCTACTGATGTTTTCCTTTATAGTTTCTAATAAGTGATTGTAATTTTCTGAAATGTATAAATTCCTGTTTATAAATTATATTTTCAACTTAATCTGTTTTATTTTGGAATTATATTTAAAAGTTTACTTCAGATGTGGCGCCAACATGGGACACCCATCGGGAACCTCCCCCCCCCCCTCCGCCATCGGGGTACATTTAAAAAACTCTGCAGGGAAAAAATGATAGTTTTTCTCTTTCACACGCAAACTTTTAGTTCTTTTCCCCCATTTTAATTTTTAGATTTTTAAGGCCCATTTCAATTGTTTGTTGGGGGGGGGGATTCAACGGGGTTTCATCATCCCCCCCTCCTACAACAGGGGGGTGAATGATGAAACCCCGTTGGGAAATGTTTAATGATACCTCTGGTAAGATACTACTTCTTAAAAATGTATATAATAACTGATTTTGAATTAAAATGTCATTGGTCGTAATCTTAAAAAACATGTGAAAAAACTAAATGGCACCCGCCAATGTTCCATTTTTAAAACATGCTAAAAATCTTTAAAAAAAATTTTTTTTTCAAATTTTTTTTCTTTTATAGGTCTTATGTTTCAATTTTAATTTGATTTTTATCAAAATTTAGTTTATGCTACCTTTCAATCATAGTGCGGCGTTTAAAAGGTTAAAATAGTTTTAAATTCTATTCCAGTAAAATAGCTTTTAAATTATTGCCGTACATAAAATTTATCGAACTCTACTTCTAATAGATTGAAACTCCACTGTGTTAGTTGTTAAAGAAGTAAATATGGTGCATATTTTTTTACCTTTTTTCAAGAATGGAAAATGTTAAAACAATTTTCAGCGCCAAGAACTCTTTTATTTATATTGACTCCTTATCTCTTTTATTTGTACTGACCATCTAAAAAGCAGAATGACCTACTTACCAAAGTTCTACCCAAAATCAAACATTCCTTCTTCAAATCAAATCATAAAAAATTATTGATGTTTTCAATTATATCAAACAGATAAAGGATATAGCTCTCATAAGCTATATAAGGTTTTCGTAATGATATACTTAACGAGAATATAGTCCCGTTTTTAGATAGCTTGTCTCCAAGCGCAAAGTGTCCCATGTTCAAACAGAGAGAGAGAGAGCTTTTTATTGACGTATCACTATAAAGGAACACGAGAGAACTATTGGTGACGGACCTCGTAATTTTCAACCATGGTCAAGTGACGAAGACTACGTCTGAACTGGCGCCACCCTCTCCTAACTACCACACCATTGGGAGGACATTGAACCTCAACAGATTTAATGTACATTGGCCTCCTCCACATGACGAGTCTTCAGGGACACTAGGATTCGGACCAGCGACATTCCAGCCTCGAGTTCGTGACTAATCATGTGCAAGCAGAGAGAAATCAATAGTAAAAATTAAAAAAAAACCGAGAAAAATAAAATAAAAGGGATGATGATGATAGAGTCGTGTCCATGACGGGACCGGATCAGACAGTACTATGAGCCGAGATCACTGTTCCGATAATCTGTTCAATATTATCTACGTAGACGAAAACAGGATCCTGATCCCTTGTAGAGCAGCAAAAATGGCTGGACAGTCAAAAATATGAGCAGGTGTTAGCTCTATATCTGAACAGTTATCACAATTCCTGAAAGTTCTTCTATCATCTCCATCAATCTTCATTCCAATGTAATGACCTGTTCTTAGACTATCAATGGTATTTGTTGCAAGGCGGTCACCACGTACATTACCTAGTTGATGTTTTACAGGAATTGACTTGATGTCTCACGACTAGTGGCGCAAACAGGAATTTTTCAGGGGGGGGGGGGAATGTCCACCATTCTCATATCATACCAAATACGCCGCCAAATATATACTTTTGATTTTGACGATTGTTGGAAACAAAAAATAAATTATTGAATAAATAGATAGCATTAATAAAATTAATTATTAATGACAAATACTACGTTAAAAATTAAGTTTTACGTACTATATACATAGAATCCGTGGCGCACACCATGGGGGGTACCGGGTTCATGCCCCCCACAGCCTTGATTTTTTTCTATTGATTATACTTCTACGCATATTGTACGCATTACGCATTAATTAATAAAAGTAATTGTTTTAAACAATTAATTTTATTAATTAGTGCTAATTATTTATTCAACAATTAATTTTTTACTGTTTTTTTTTGTTTCCGAAAATCGCCAAAATCAAAAGAATGCTGGGCGACGTATTGAAGCATGATACGAGAATGGTGGATTTTCGACCCTGTACCCCCCCCCCCCAACAAATTCATGTATGTGCCACTGCATAGGATTATAAACAATCGGGAAAAAATCAAGGGCTATGGGAGAGGGGTCCGGACTTAGGAACCCCTCCCCCCTTGTGTACGTCACTACTCACGACAAAACATAAAAAATGTGAGGTTTTTTTTTTTAGTTATCTCTTTAATAAAAAAATAGACACTTTCATGCAAATTAGAATAAATTCAATATTTTCTCTTTAGTACCTAAAAATGCACTTCAACCAGCGCCAAATTGGCGGCCGCCAACTATCTCCGCTCATCAGACTCGATTACCTGTTGAATGCTCTACTGTGGCGCCCCTGTTCAAGCTACCGGCAACCAAATCCACAACCCACGGGCAGACCTGCCTAATTAAAACGGCAGTAGTCCTTCCTCGAACACCTGTTCGATATGACAGCCAAGGGTCTCTTCTCTGCGGGGTCGCCCATAAAAAAAAATCGGGGACCTGCAGATAGGTTCCACACGATTGCTCTCTTAGGCCAAGTGTGCCTGAAATGAAAGTCAGGCCTAAGAAAAAGAAGACAGATGACCTCCGAGGGTGATATGAGGGTGGTGTGATGAGTAGGCGGAGTCCAGGTCTGTGGGGGGGGGGGGTTAGAGATGGCCGGCTATTATTCCGGGTTTGATTACATTTGGAGGTTCCCCCATCATAACCTGAGCGTTCCTCATTCTTTTATGATAGGGGTTGCTTAGGTGAAGTCATTGGACGCCGCCGTTTCAATCTCTGTGGTGGCTGTTTTATAATGGGATATTTTAAGGGTGTAGGGGGTTCTTTTTTTTCTTTTAATGAATGAGAGTGGATGGGATAAAATAAAGGGAGTGGTGGGTTTTTCTATTCTTTTTTTTTATTATTGTTATAGTAAAACTCTGGGTCGTGTTGGATTTTGTTATTATTGTTGACATAGTTGATGATGTTCATTATAGATATAGGTAGTGATAGCTTGTCGGAATATACTTTAATGGTGTGAAGCCACGTAACAAGTTTCTCAAATTATAACAACAATAACAAAAAAAGAGATGGGAAATAATATTTATATCAAGGAAACTACTTGAATGCTTCCACTTAATTTTGTTTATTAATCGAATTCTATTTTAAGGTAATGCATACGACAAAAAAAAAAAAAAATTGTTCGTAATTTAAAAGGAAATATTATATTGAATGGGAAATGATCCACTGTTACGAAAATGTTGAGGTTAGTTTAAATGAAATCAATCAAATTTTCAATTATTTCTTTTGGCTTTATATTCATAAGAGAGAAAATGCGAAATTTCTTTTTCTTCATTTTCTCTATTTTATGGAACATCGCAGAAGGTTAACAATAGAGTAAAAAATAATGAATGAATACTAGAGTACTATGTAGTGAAAGAAGAATTGAAGGAATGAGATCAATTTTTGAACTGATGAAAGATCTACAATGAAGTATGGTTAACATATACAACTGGTTATAAGATATACAACTGGTAATATTAACCAGTTAAATGGGATTGACAAATATACTCGTCATGGAGAAGTTGCAGGATTTTGAGACATGACGAGTATTCTCGTCATACGTAAAAGTAGTGGCCACTGGTTATTATAACTGCAGTTTTTGAGAAAAAGAAAATATATTCTCATATTTCAAAATATTTAGAATATTTTGAGGCCAGGAAGGAGTAAAACAAATAAGTAAAATTATGAAAAATTTAAGATGAACGCATGCGTCGCCGTATGCACTGGCTGAAACAGTGTGTAAGTTCGCAAAACGAATTTATTTAAGTGCGATGATAATGTTTGTTAGACGTTAGCCTAAAAAGGGCAAAGTGCAAATGTCGGGAAGTTGATTTATAATAGAGTTCCTTTAGGTATAGTCAGCTATGGGACAAATGCAAGAAGCCGATCAGGCGAGCCCGTTGATCGCTGTTGACCCGAAGTTACGCAGCTATCGAGTGGTGTAAATGCCAATTGTTTGATGTTACAATTATGTACTGACAGAGTAATGACCCAATGCCGTGTTGAGCCTAAAGAATAGATATTTTATTGCGGTAGGACAGTGCTTCTCAAACTTTCAATATTTGCGACCCAATATTCAATCACAATTTTCAACACGCCCCCCTCCATACAATAGCAATGTATAATTCAGTAATGCTATACTTTGACGCTGAACCAACACTTTGAATTTAACCTTTTTAGTGCCACCGGCGTATCGTATACGTATCGGTCAGCTAGTGCGTTAATTGCACAGAACGTATATTTACGTCTTTCCGAAGTATGATCTTTTCTGTGAACTGCTTTCCATAAAATTATTCCGAAGGCTATGGGATGGAACAAAATAACTTTGACAGTGTTTGCGAACGATTTACTTATTTCAGAGGATTTGCTTATTTATTCCTTTTCTACCCCCTTCACCAATACACCTCATACGCTTCATTACGTGTTAAAAGGTTAACATTGGGGAGCGAATCGCATAATTTTTAATTAGCATTTAAGGAATTAATTATAAACCGTACAAATTATCATGATAAGTTTTAAATTTTTTTTTATATATGACAAGCCCATGGGGTTACTGTTAATTAATAATTTTCTTTAACTTAGTATTGTATTAAATTAATTATATAATACATTTTGCAGTACTGATACATTTATAAGTATATTATATCAGTGTAAATGTGCATTTTATTTTTTATTACGTCAGAATGTATTTTCTCTTTGTTTACTTTCAGTAAATTAATAATTTTTAAAATAATCTTTTGTTTTCGACATGCTTGCGCTCCCCTCGTAAGGTTATCACGCCCCCTAAGAGGGCGTGCCCCACAGTTTGAGAAACACTGGGGTAGGAAAAGCAAGGATGCCTTCTGGTAAGAGGACCGTATGTGATGAACCCTTCTGCATATCTCCAAAAAACCCTTAATTTCAAGACCAGTGCCTGTTTATCCATAGGGCGCTTGGGAAGGGCGCCCAGGGTCCCGGAAGGGCCCGGATAATCTAGACTTAATCAGGTTTTATGGTGATACTTTTCGATCTTCCAGTGCCAAGGGGGTCTGTAGATCTGCCTCCAGGGCCCGAAATGAGCTTAAATTGGCACTGCTCAAGGCAGATAGAAAATATTTTATCAATAAAGAAGGAAGTAAATAAATGTGTGTTTAAAAAAAAAAAATTCTTAACTTTATATGTGTTTAATTTTTTTAGCGTTTTTCAACAAAAATGAATATAATATTTGTTTATGTTAACCATATAAATTAGTATTAATAATATAAAATTGGCAATTTTATAAAATAAACTCATCTGTTTGATCCAATATTTTAACAGTGACACTTACTCTGTAATTGACGAGTATCCTCGTCATCGCTCGATTTCCGTGACACTCGTAGTTGCTCGATCTCGAACGGGGGTGTCACATTTAACCGGTTAAAGAAACACAGAATTCAAAAATTATTAGAATTGACTCATAAAAACAAAATCTACGCTCAGAGAGTAAATCTTTTCTAGAACATTCAGAAATTTGTATACGATTTTCAATATTAAAATTTGAGTTTTTTTTTTTATATTGAGTTTTTCTATTCTTTGTAACATTTGTAAGCAATTATTAAAATTATACAGGCATTGTGTACATCAAACATTGTAGGAGGAGTAGCATTTTAAAATCACTTCATAAATTTTAAATTTTAACTGGTTATCATCATGTAAAGAGTTCAAATGTATGAAACAATGTACAATTTCCGCTTTACCAAAATTTCAGAAAAGGTACTTAAGGTAGAGAAGGCGGGATATATAGGATTTATAATGAAGAATTTGTAAGTTTTTTCTGAGTTATTTTGAAGTTAAATTACAATTTGTTCCTCAATTTGTGCTCTGTTTCTTAAATATAGAACGAAATAATCTTATAACTCTGATTGCACACAGAATCTATTACTACACAGTATCCACAAGTATATCGACATCTTAAAATAGTAAATAGCTTTGTGACGGGTGCTTCGCGTTTCACTAACCTCTCACATCTTAAGATTTTATTTATATCAACAATTTCCGAGAGCCAAAAGTGTGACTTATGCAAACAAGATAGTTTCGGGTTTAGCGAGTTCGAAAAAATATAAAAGGAGAAATGAAATGAAGAGAAGAGGATGATTAAGAGGATGATACGAGGTTGATTAAGAAGGATCTGAGAAATTAGTTATTAGGAAAATATTGTCGAAGAAGACGATTGAAAAGTGTTCATTAATTGGTTCGGGAGGAATGAAAGATATCTAGATGAAGCGCTCTTAAAGCAATCCAGAATTAGAGAACCTGCCTTAAGAAAAGTATCAGGTCAGTTATTTCATAAATTAGATATAAATGCGTAGTTTGATTGTATACGTTATTCTCTTGGCAGTTAGTATCCGTGTTCAAATCAATTTCTCGCATCCATGTAATTCGTTTTCTTATAGTTGATATATTTGTTATTTTCTATTAGAAGGTAATAATAATATGATTATTAATTAGTTTAATTAATTATGATCAACATATTCAGATTTAGATATTAATGAAGGGAGTTAATAATCTTAAGGCATGTAACTAGACAGTTTCCCTTTGTAGGAACCTGCATTCGGAAAGGGGGTGGGGAAATAATATTCTGAGAAGTAAAACCATGCAGAGCTTGAAATTTGTAAATTATGAGGAAAATATGTAAAAGAACACTTGAATAACATTTTATAATACATTATTTAACTCTTAACTTTCGAGTTAAACTGAGCAAAACACTAAGAACTACGGTTTGCAACGGGATTACATTATCCAAATTCCAGGATTAAGACTGGACTATTCATGAAAAATATGTACCATTAGCATGGCTTAAATTAAATAATAAAACAGAAAATCTAATTAAAAAATCTGGTTTAATATAATTATTTATTAAAGCAAATCAAAACAAAACTTAATTCATCATAAAAAAAAATGTGAATTCATTAAAAATTGATCCATTTGAATCTCCCTCTATGCAGTTAATCAATTATATATACATATATATATAGCAGTAAATAATTCAAAAGAAGACAAAAATCAAGCATCCTAAGATCAGACGAAGAACAAGAAAGAACCATACAAACAAAAAGAAATTATTAGAGGGAAACTATATGATTCTCGAGCTGTCATTTAGACAGTGAAACAGATTAAAAATGTTTTTAGATCTCACCTCTCCTGCACATAAATTTTCTACATAATAGCTCCAGATATATATATATAGCTCACACACACACACACACTCCGACAAACTCACATATACTTCTAAACATTGCAAATGAAGGATAGAATGGATCTACATAAATTTTAATCTAAAAAATTTTCTACTCCCACAAAAAAATACTCTTTCCTTTTTTTTCTTTAAAAAAAATCTTATTAACACTAGAAATTGCTGTTGTCGTTTCTAATACCACCTGTCTGACAGTGTCAGATCAAGGCCCACGAAATTCATACACTAGAAATTAATCATAATAAACATTAAAACTAACTCTTTTTACAATACTCAAAAAACAGACTTCAATATAAAAAATAATAAGAAGAAGAATATAATATATTTCACAGTCCAATAAAATTCTGTCTTTTAGCTTCCTCAAAAAATGTCTTTTAGAAATATTTGTAACAATATTAAAATATTTATATATGCAATCTAATTTGAAAATATATTTATAATGATAACAAAATAATATTACTAAATTTATCTCTCTGTAGATTAAAAAGAAGAAAACATTGAAATAATTCACCTATTATTGAATTAATTCAGAAACTTTAAATACTCAGAAATAATTTCGAAGAAATGCATTTTCTATACTTCAAACAGCAATAACAGCTAATGAGAATATACTTATAATAACAAAACAATATTACTAAAGTTACCACTTGATGTATAAAAAAAAAGAGAGAGAAAATTCTAAGAAAAAAACACATTGTTTATATTGACTTAACATGATAATTCAGAAAAAAATTATTCATAAATGATGATTCAGAAAAGAAAAAATCAAATTTTATTATAAACATCAAACAAATGAGTGACATTTTTTTATTATTATTAGGAAACAGCAATGTCCCCAGTCTGTGTCCACTTGCGCAATGTCTCGTTTCTCGGAAGTGGAAGCTCTCTATATAAATTTTCTCCGAATTAAATTCTTAGAAAATCTTGATGAGAAAAAAATTTCTAAGCATAATTCAGACAAAAATTAAATCCCGAAGCTGCACATGGAACTCTTTGAGCTGTAAGATGTTTTCGTGGTACCGCATTCCCCACACACTAAGAATGTACCTTCACATAATATTTAAAGTAGATCCCAACATGTGATAGGTACTTAATGTAAAGTCAATTGAAAAAGTGTAATGTATTTGTTATTAAAAATTTTAATGTAATTTTAAAAAATAATTTAACCGCATTAATAGTATTAATTTTTGATCCAAGTGTCACCTACCCATGCATTATATTTATTAAATGGGTTATGTGCTTGCCTTTTTCTACACAAACTGTAAAAGACTTGGTCTGCAGAAACAAACTGCCGTCGCATTTCAAATCCTGCTATTAATTTGTTTTTGTTCCAGACAAAATTCTATAAATCTAAGAAAAGAAGGGAAAGGGTGAACGGACTGATAGTAAAATTGATTGTTTATTAGCGTTTCACTCAGAAGCAACATGAGGGAATTAATCAGGGGCATAACAGAGAATATTAGCCCCCTGCTGCAAATGCAGTCAGTCACTACTTTTTTTTTTTTTGCTTTTAATATTTCATCAATTGGTTAAATATGCACTTGGTGTCAGTCAGGCTTTAGGCCCAGGTATGCTTTATGGTAAAGTAAATTAATTAAGGGAACAATAACATTTTGAATATTAGAATTGAATAACAAAGGACAAAATCAAAAAGCAAGAAAATGCAAAAAAATAAACATTAAAAAAATTTGATATATAATAAATAAAATATATAATATATAAAAAAACATTTCATTTTCAAAATAATTTAGCATTAATATGATGTCCCCAAACGCTGTTGGTGTGACAAATGTACCAACTTGCTCCTCTCCTAAGGTACGCCCCTGTCCCCTCATAGTTCAGATAGAATGGAATCTAAGCTTCTGTTTCCCGTTGCATGGCTGTGCGAAATGATCTATTAAAAAAAATTAACCCAATGCTGTTAAATTAACAAAGTTATTTGCTTTTCAATATAAGAATTTTTCTAAAAAAAGCGAAACCCGAAAGTTTCAAATAAATGTCTGAGGCTCATTGTTATTTTATTGCGTAACTGTAGGATTCTATACAGGTATATTGATTCTATTTCTGCCAGTGAGCCTACGTTCATTTCGAAAAATTAATACAAATATGTAAAAATTGCATCGAAAAAATCAGTAGCGTCTTAAGATTTCTAGAGGTCCTGGGCCCCTGTGAAAAAGTAAGCCCCACCAGCCATCCTTTTAAGTAGACAGTATATAGCTTACGTTGACAAATACTCTTATACAAACGGTAATCCATAAAAAAATAAATGAGTATGGATTCCAATCTCACAGACCGACTCGACCGATTATTGCCTTTAGCTTAAATAATGGTGCACGATGGTAGACCTTGGATCTAGACAAGAACGACGGTCATCACATAATTATGCAGTCTTGCCACTGTTGTTAGTTGGCACATAGTTCGATAATCCTAGTTTTGGGAGAATATGCTCAGGAATAACATTCGATGATTAAAATTATTCTGATCATGATCTTATTGAGGACGAGTCAAGAACGTGACAAGGCCCCCTTCCCCTGTGGCCTAAGCCTGGGCTCAGTTGGCCCACGTTTTAAAAAGTCCCTGATTTTAAGAACTGCATATAAGAGGATTAAATCTTGTTTTCCTTTATAATTTCCCTTTCTAAGTAATTGAGATGATTTTATTTCTATTAGTTTATATTTTGTTTCCCTCAATCAAATATTTATTTGTATTATTCCTCTCAAACTGAGAAATGCAAGCATGTTTGATGGAAGCGTGATGGACGTACTGTCACGTACATCGATGTTTGTGGGTTAGAGTAAAGATCTGCCATAATCAGAACAAATCTATTTTATTATTCTATCAAATAATTCTAACAACCTAGGGTAAGAAATGCATCTTTAATTAAGTATAGGAGCAAAAGCGCGGTAGATGAGATATTTAATATTTAGTTATGATTCAATACTCTAAGAACGTTTTGGTAATATACGTTCTGAATTATCATTTTCATTCTCAGCTATTCGATTTCGAGTCGATAATAATCTAATCCAACTTATTGACTAAATCGTCAATTAACAATCTTTAATTATTCAACAATCAATTGTCGAGCAACTCTCGACTAGCTCACACCTACTTTGCGCTAATCGCTAACTTTTAATTCCTAACCACTAACTGCTAACTCCTCGTACCTAAAAGTTTATGCTTAAATATCGTCCTTCATTTACATAACCGTGTCTTCTTCGAGAGAAAGTCTTCAATAGAACACTATTTAAAAGAAATACTTTTCCCCAAGAGGATTAGGAGTTTCGTGGATAGACCCGTCACAGAAGGAATTCTTAAACTAATTTCTTTATGAACCTCTGTTTACTTGACCTTCAGATATTTACTAATAAACAATTAAAGAGGTTCCACAGGGATTATACAAGTGTGATTAGATAAAACCAGCAATCGAAACTATACTACTGATAGATTCGGATGAAGCATAAAACAATTTAAAAAGTTTTCACTTGATTTATGCATCACATTTGACATTTTCGTAAAATTTCTAAAAAAAAACAATAATAATAATAACACACAATCACAGAAGTAAACTGACATGAAAACATACCATTATGCATTTTTTATAGCACGGGCTATATCCAGCATCTTCAGTTTTGATCGAAACAATGTAGTTTTTTTTTCTTACTTGTGTATGTGTGTGTGAGTGGGCTTCAGTCATTTAGACCACCAAGGAATCCATACCATAAAGAAAGAAAGAAAAAAAGAAGAGCAGCATCGTCAACGCACCGTATCATTAGAACTACGTTTGTCTTTTGGTTTAGGGTGGCAAGATCATTTTAGTGAGAAGAAAATATACTCTTTTCAACATTAAGGGGAAAAAAAATTCACCTGAACATTTGGGAGTAAAATGAAAATAAAAAAAATTTAAACGCGTAACCTGCCGGTCTGGTTTTGAACACTCCTTTTATTTTTCTTGCTATGGTTAAGAATACACCCATATTAATTGGAGGGGCAGTTAGAGATTTATGTAACACAAAATTGATGGTTACCGAAAACTATCCTGCAAGAGATTAATTTTCATCCGAATGTGGAAAAATAATTTCTCAGACTTATTTTAATGTAGAATTTAGTTCAAGCATTCTTAACTAAGAATTTATGTAAAGATTTCGGGAAGCCGCGAGAGCTCGCATGATAAAATATCTTTATTATCAGTGGCAAATAACTAAGTCTTGATTTTTATTTCCTGATAAAAAAGTGTATGCAACAAATTAAAATAGTATTAGTAGTTATTTGTGGTTAGAAATACAATGTTTTACTCGTTCCTTTATTTTCATTTTTATCATTTTGAGACTAAAACGCATTTTTAAATTATGTTTCAATAGAAGAAATTTTTGGGATTATATAATTTGTTTCTGGTACAGTCAATTTCATCGTATATGATCATATGGGATATCTGAATTATTTGGTTATAACATTAATTTATTCGATTATGAAAAGACTTATCAAATAACCAGGGGTGTGGCTACCGCCGTATCAGCCATATCAATGATACGGGGTCCCAATATATATAAGAAAAAATTTGTAAGATGTCAACAATCCCATTAACAGAACTTTCATTTTCAAAAAAGGGCCCCCAAGGAAATTAGATACAGGGCTAGTTGCGCCATCGCAAATAACCTGTTTTCAAATTCGGAAAAAGAGTTTAGTGATGTAATGAACAGAGAAACGCATTCATATGCATAATAATTCTTTTTTTTTCTATTAACACACACACACATTAAATTCCGCCATTTTTTTTCCTCTGTGTATTAGAACCAGTGCCGGTTTAAGCTCATTTCGGGCCCTGGGCGCAGATGATCTACGCGTCATCTTCACACTAGTGGATCGAAATTTGCTACCAGGAAACCTGGTTGAGTCCAACTTATCCGTGCCCTTTCGTGCCCCGGGCCCTTGGGCGCTCGCCCCAAGCTCCCAATGGATAAACCTGCGTTGATTAGAACCAGAGCAGTAATTGAAATTTTTGTAAATAGAGTTATCTTTTTAAAAAAAGATAATGCATCGCGACAAAGCTTTCTCCCTCAAATCTCAAACAATAACAAAGTAAAAGAGCAACTTATAATTTTCCACGCTTTCACATAAATGTAAAGCGCAGATCACATAAATCTTTTTTTCTAATGTTATTCTCTTTTATTAATTAATATTAATAGCTGATATTTTGCGCAGGAGTTGAATATTTTTAATACAATTATTACGTAATTATTTATAGTTAAAAAATCGGCCTTAAAATATTAGGAATGATTACCATTAAATATTAATCATAAATAACTTATAAAAGATAATTAATAATGAAATTAAATATAAAAAATACAACATAAAATATAAATATACAAAATAAATTAGGATACTTTTAATGCATCAAACATACACATTTTTTTCAAAAAAATTAATAATATTAAATTAAATATACAAATTTAAAGAAGTTTATTAATTTTTTAACTATCTTCAAAAAACTCATTTGTATTCTATCTGTTTTAAGTCTGCAAGTTTAGAGTGCGAGCCTTAGTGCCATTGATTTGATTTGAATTTACTTCGCACTGCGAAGCTATTGATGTATTGGTGGAGGACCTTGTAATTTTAAACCACGATCAAGTGACGAAGACCTCTCCATAGTCCCACGCTACGCCAACAGAAAGATTTAACAGTCATCAGCCCCTCTATACGGCGGTTCTTCAGAGGCACAAGGTTTCAAACCTATAACTTGACAACGTTAGCCACCAGTTCGTGACCATGGACCACTCGGCCACCTAGTGCCATTGAAGACCTTGCACGTTGAGAATAATGCACGTTGAATCAAAGTCTTCACGTTGTAGTGGTGTAAATGTTTTAAGAGAGATACCAGCTCAGGTGTCCTCGTCATCAGGGACGTCTTAAGACTTGACTTCTTGAGGCCCTGGGTATCTACGCAAAAGTAGGTCCTAGGCCCCTATACAAATGCAGCCCTTCCATGACCCTTAAAAGTAGACAGTACATATCATGCGTTGTCAAATAATGTACAAACAATAACCCGCAACAAATAAATGTACATGACTTACAATCGCCCAAACCGGCTCGACCGACTGACGCCATTGACTAAATGGTGGTATAGGCATAGGATTATACAAGGACGACGGTCATCACATGTAGCCAATTGACATATCGTCCGAAACTCCCAGTTTTCGGAGAATGCAACCGGAAATAACATTTGACCTTGAAACTATTTTAATCATGATTTTATTCAGGGTGAGTCGAGTACGACACGAGACCCTTATTGTGACGAGGCCCTGGGTACGGTTCCAGTTAGCCCATGCCTTAAGACATCCTTGGTCTCGTTATCACATGACCCTAATTCAAAATCACGAGGCTCGTCACGAAATAGCATACATGTGCGACGTTAATAAAAAAACACCTATATATTACCTTTAAATGACCAAGATTTTTCTTCTTTCTGAACCAAAGTTTTTAATTATTAGATTAAAATATTTAATTTAATTTAATATTAAACTCATCCATTGTAAAAGAAAACCAATGTTAATAATAAATTACATTTTGACCCGCCAGAAATTTACCTTACTTTTGAACCTACTCCTGAGAAAATTTTCCCATCACTCGTATAAAGAAAATAGAAATTATTTACACTTGGCACAAAAAATGTTTCAATACAGTTTCTAAACACATCTTCACAAACACCACATCGAACTTCTAAGAAACAGAAGATACCGAGGACATTCTAAATAAACACCCTCTCCAAAAAACCTCGCTGAGGTAATAAAAAGCGGAAATCCCTCTGTCTTGATTCAAAGTAAGCAACCCAAAACACGCTTTTGTAAGGTTAAACCATCTATTCCGCCACATCAAGCCATCCCATCCGTGAGTTTCATTGAAAAATATGATTACAAAGGGAGACAGAGAAAAAAAAAGGGAGAGAAATAGTAATAAAATGAAAAGGAAAATCGGCACCCTTTTAAATTACAGGTTGGGCGGTAGTTTGCGTTTGGGTGCTTCTGCTACTGGAGACGCATGAAATTGCAGGTTCTTTTACAGCTAAAAGAACCGCAAATTGTCCACCATTTTCTAGCATTTTTTTGTTCGTTTATAACTTCTTATGACGTGGTGCATGACGGATGGCTGGGACCAAGAAATGAATGAGATGGTGGAGACTGTGTTTTTACTTTATCTATCCTTCCCTCTATTTGTGCTGTCATTCAAGACTTTTTATATTTGTTTTGATCATGAAAAAAAAAATTTTTTTTTCCTTTTTAAAGATGTATTATTGCCAGTAAAGGTGCGTTTGAGTAAAACGACTCGGTTGGATGAGTTGTTTGTAAGCATATACTAAGAAATTTGTAGACTGGAGTTTTTTTCTGAAGTTAAAAAAGGGGGGGACACATAACTTGTTTCACGAGTCCTCTTGTATTCTGTTATTTGTCAGTGGAATCAGAAACTCACCCGAAGTCAATGAACGCAAACGTTGTGTGTTTTGTTTTGTTTTAATTTTTGCTCTACCAGGATAACAAAATATTGGTGGGAATTGGTAGAAAATCTAATTCCCTTACATGTTGACTGATGTTAGCGCCAATAAAGACGAGATTGTATGCTATTGGTGAGACTTGGGAAAAACAACATGTGACTATGGATAAAAAATTAAAGCAATGCACTTGAATTTCATATGATGTTGCCGTGATATCCTATTTGTCATGGTCATGAACTCGTGGCGGGCGAAAAGTGCCGGATTACTCATTAGGCGGAGTAGGCAATTGCCTATGGGCCCCGCGCTTTTTAGGGGCCCACAAGAGCATATTCCGTTTTCATTTAGTACTCCAAAAACAGGCTACAGGGCCCCGAGAATTCAACTACCTAGGGACCTCTATGTCGCTCAAGCCGACACTGCTGGCGAATCATAAGTTCGAGCCCTAGTGCTATTGAAAATCCGCCATATAGAGCAGCTGATGCACGATAAATCAGTCGTGGCTGAAATTCCTCACGTTAGCACAGTGTGGAAATTAGGAGAGTGGTTGCTTACTTAGGTGTCGTCCTTTTTATTTGATCTTTCAAAATTATAGGGTCGGTCGCCACTAGCTCTCATGTTGTCTTAGTGTGTGACGTAATTGATTACTTACTCACACTCATTCCAGGAGGGACTATATATAAGAAATGCACTTGAATCTTTTATGATAACGTTATAATGTTTTTAGAAGATAAACTTATTAATTTTCAACTAAGTTTCAATACGTAAATTTTCTTGCGGTCGACATTAAGGTTTTCCTTGCTTCAGAGCAAAAAGGTTCTCAAACCATACGTGAAAAAAGCTTTGAAAGATACATGAACAAAAAAAGAAAAGGTATTCAAGATGATAGACATGACTTTATTTTTTCTTGTAAAATCGTAACCTTTGATCAACCATAATTTTAATTTATTATACTATATCCCCCCCCCCTCTCTTCAAAAGTGTGAGCGTGGGAATTCATTTTGAAGATTCCCTAAAAATACTTTAAATAGAACAACACATGTGATAAAAATTAACAGTAAAATGGAAATTCGGGATTTTTTTTCCTTCTTTTTTTTCAAAAATAAAATGGAAGCAATCATTTCACAAAAATACAGGAAACACAAATGAGGATGGAAATTATATATTTTAAATATTAAGAAAAAAAAATACTTATTCTTTATTTTAATAAAGATTGATGATTTTTAAGTAAAGAATAAATGAATTAATGAAAAAATTAGTGATTTTTTTTAATATACTTGTTTAGGTGGTAATTAAGATCTAATAAATCTCTAAGCAAAATTTTTCTCAACAATGCATTCTGAGGAATTATATGAGTATAAAATCTATTATGCAATGCAGTTTAACTATAACAACGTTTCCCAATAAGGGGAGGGGGGAGGTTCATGGTAGATGTGAGAGGACCCACAAGAAAATTGCATTGTAAGAGATTTATAATATGAACTAAAAATAGTAAAATAAAATATTATTAATACAATAATTTTATAAACGCAAACAAATTTCCTGTCCGTAGAAAATTCTTAAGAAAAGGCAGATTACAATTAGTGTCATTGTTTTTCCATCATCTTATCTGGTGTTATATGGTCTAAATTATATAATACAGTGCTTCCCAATCTTTTTATCGTCACGGTCTGGTCCCCGTCTGTTAATTTTACCACGGCCCTCTGAGGGTGGGACGTTGATTGTTTATATTTCGGATTGTTTTGAGTTAATAATTACAATTTAATTGTATATAAATATGCCTTCAGAATAAAATACAGTTACACCAAAAAAATGAATATAAAGTGATTTCCATGGAGAGTTGCACAAATCTGAGAGAAATATACCACAAATAATTAAAAGGGAAACAATTTAATGTTCCTTGGGCCGCACGGGGCCATTTGATCCATAGACCAGCACTGGGCCACGGCCCGAGGGTTGGGGACCACTGGTATCATACACCAGTTAAAAATATTGTAAGTGAATTTATAGGTGATTTTCGTTTGACTCACAATTTGGACCAGATATAAACACAAAGATGCTTAAAAGGTTGAGACCTAAAAACTCTGAGAGGAGCTTGACTTGGGCCCAATGAGATCAAAATCCGAATAATTTTAAGCATATTTCTCCGAAAAACTGGGAATTTCTGGCTACAATTTTTACTAACTGGTACCAGTGGCAAAACTGAATTATGTTTTTTCCGTCGTTCGTGTCTCGGCCTAGGCCGCCTTCATCTTTATTCATTAAGTCGGAAGGCTGCAGTTGGTCGAGAGGTTTATGTCTAGATTTGTAAGAATGTAAATCCTGCACATTTATTTTGGTACTGGTTACCGTTTGTTCGATGACGCATACTGTCCGCTTAAAAGACTTGCAAATGGATCTACTTTTGCAGGGGCCCAGGGTCTCAAGAAGTCTTAAGATGCCATTATATTAATATGCTAATACAGAATCATCATCCTCAAAACCTCGTTAGCAGGACCTAATTGTTTAATAGCCTAAATATGTTTTAATAATTTTATGATATTTATTTGGGATATTTCCTGTTTTGCACACGTAAGAGTTTTAAAATCGATTTCAGTGTAAATATGTGAACTTTTCATATGCAAAAGATAATTATATTTCTATTTAATTTTCACTTATGTAAAAAAATGAAATATGTCTTTAAATGATTATTTAAATAAACGAAAATGAAAATTTTTATATTATTTTTTTACAAAAATTCTTGGTGGTTGGATAAAGCATTCAGGAAACCCGCATTTGGCGATAAGGTTACAATTTGTCCATCTTTTCTGAGAGATTTTAAATAGAAAAGATTATTAAGCGTTTACACTGGTTTACATTAAAAATTTTAAGTGTTCCACAACAAACGTGTTTTAATATCAGCTAATCCTTAGCCGTCTGCTTGGCTCCTGCTTCCGCTTCCGTTAAAAACCATCGAAAGCTTGTTTTTACAGATACAAATCTACTTCAAATAACAAATAATTCTTACGCCTAAATGATAATCCATCAATTTCTTCAAGTTCATTTCTCTCATAATTTCCTATTTTTTCATGAATAAAAACATAAACACTCCGATTGTTTAGGAAAAACATTCATTCATTTTTCTGTCACTCTAATAATATGACAAAAACAACAAAGGACCTTACGCAAGAGAAGAGTAAAAGGCCTACCCAAGCAGCTATCGTAAAAAATATCCCATACTCCATCTTATCGAATCAACGCGCACCTGTTTGATTCGAAGACGTCAAGAAAATAAATAAAGCGGAGGGTGATACGCTCTTTTCCTTCATTATTTATCCATTACAACAGTAAACAGAATGAAAAAACAATAACTTTAAACAAAAAGATTGAGTTTTTCAGCAGAATGTTTTTGGCAACAACAACAACAAAAAGAATTTTTCAATGGCTGACTGATTTGGCGATCGAAAAGAAAGAAAATACACACTTAGAGCAGGTTCTTACGTTGCCACCGACATGCGACACTGGTTGAAAAACAAAAAAGAATAACCTAGGGAATGATGGATGAGATTCACAAAAGGGAGATAAATACATCTCGGTTACATATAAGCGTGTCAACTACAGCGATAAACTGTAAATCGAAATCTCGATACCGTTCTCGCTGGTGGATATTTAGTTTTTTATAGTTTTTCTCAGTGAAGGAGGAATGATGGGAAATTCTGTGGGGGGATGTTCATTTTTCTTTTTCTTTTTCCCTCGAGTGAGTTCAATCGGGTGTTTATTTGCCCATTAATGCGTCGCCTTTCTTGCAGCCATTGTTTGGTTAGTTCCGCACCATGCTTTGGTAATTATCAATAAACAGTTGGTTTCAGAGCGGGGTCAAAATGATAATCAATTGTCCGTGATGACGTTTGTTTTGGTTTCGGGAAATTCTAGGGAAAATTCCTGTGAGGTTTCTCTGAAAAACTCTCATGTTTTATTTGTTGGTTCATTGAGTCTCAGAATGCGTGATGGCTTTCAATAATCGAAGTATCGGTTGTTTTTCTTCATAGTGCGTGCATCAAAAAAATGCCTTTACCGTTCATTACAGGCCTCTCTCTTTCTCTTTGCACATTTTAGCAATTTTGGAGTTAAACTGATTTGCATTAAAGTACATATTTCCAGTTCAAGATTTTAATCAAAAAACTAAAGCTATAAGTCATTTCTACTTCTTGGGAAAACTGGCGAATTATTGTTTATACATTAAACATTTCCATTCTAGCCTACCAAGATGCAAAGAGGGCAGGTTGATCCATCAAAATAAAAGCTGAATTTGTGATTTGTAGTTGCAGTTTCTTACAAAAGTTATCACATAATTTCTAGAAGTTTATTAAATAATCTTCGCGAAAATAAGCTCTAAGAACTTTGCTCTTTGATAATTTTAAGTTAACCAAAATGAACTGTCAAAAAAAAAAAATTAATGTGAAATTTAGAGGCTTGAATTTTAATATTTGTAAAATGATCGCTGAAAGGTAAATTGCTTCAGCAAATGCAATTTTAAAGTTAGAAAATTGACAACATCAGAAAAATTAATTGGTGATCTCTTTAGGTATGTTACGATTCGGGGACTTCCGACCATAGACTCCACCTTGAAAAATTTTTGTGTGCGCTACTGACTACGGCTATACCTTTGACTGCGCTTTCTACAAAATCCTAATATGATGTAAAAGACGAATATGATATGTGTTAGGTCCTTCAAGAGAAAACCGGGGGAAAAAAGCTAGAGTTCTGCATAAGAACTTTGAAATTACTGTTGCGTAACAGGAATTACGATAAAATACAGGCTGATTCCCTACATAATTCCCTCCAAGATTTTGGAGCTTTGTAGCAAAAAACAAGACATAAACAGCAAAAAAAAAAACACGAAAGAATACAGAGAAAATTCAAGCTTTATTTACATATTTTACAGGTGTTCTGCGAGTATATATAAACCCTTGGTCACAGGGTATACCTCAATGTGGTAATCCAGTTCCTGCATCACTCTAGGCAACATGATACTGTCAACGTTATTGACAGTACGTGTTATCCTTGTTATCCGTGTTATCCGAAAACTTGGTCTTTTACATAACACCCAAGTTTTCGTATTCCCTTTGGTGCGTGACGTAACACAACTGCATGAAGGAATAACACTGGCTGCCAAAAACGTTGATAGTACCATGTTGAGTACTGGAACTATAGCATTGATGTATACAATGCGGCCAAGGGTTCACAAGTACAGCACACGTAAAACATGCAAATAAAATTTGTAATTTTCTGTATTCTTTCGTATGTTCTTTTTTTTATATTTATTTTGGCTGTATTCGTTTTAGCTTTTCCAATTCCTACTATTAGTTCACTCTCTTTATATATATATATATATCTTGTTCAAATTCTCAATCATTAATAAAATACTTTCTATCCAAGTTCAAATACATATTTTTAAACTTATAGTGAATGAATGGCACGTGATGTTATTACAGTTTTTTCCAATATTAATTCATAAATTAAATTAAAAAATGAATAAATAGTAACAAACAAAAATAATAGTCCAACAGCAAATATAAAAAAGGAAATCCTTTCGTTATTTCGAATCCCATCTGGGATGGCCTAGTTCTGAGAATGTGATTTCCTTTTTACTGTACTATTTTATTAGAACAATTAAATTTAATAAATGAATAAATAGTAATAAACAAAAAAAAAATAGTCCAACACCATATACAGAAAGGAAAATGGAAAAATTGCAAGGAAAATCGCTTTCTATTTTGTCACTTAATATTGTGATTCTGTCATATGTATATACATATTCATATTAATTGTAATTATTTATAACTAAAATAAAAAATTTTTCTTTGTTGACCTAAGTAGGAATTGACTTAAATTTTTTTTTATGTTACTTGTTTATTACTGCGCCTCGAATCCTTGGAGGGAGTTATGAATAACCCTATATTTTTGTTATCAAAAGTGGGACAGAAACAAAACCACGTAAATGAAACTTCAAAACTAACTTCTGCAGTTGTTATTATTTCGAAACATGTAGAATTACAGAAAAAAGTAGTAACTGTTCGAATTAATTGTCTTTCGAAATATCACTAACGTCGTTACGATGATGGCTTGTCAGTGTTCTAAGAATTGTCAAGATAAAACTAAGTCGTATCAAAGGCGAAGTTAAAAAGCTTATAAATTTTTTTTCCTTTGAATTAATTCTGTACGAAAAGGAAGTTTAGAATTTCCTTTTTTCCCTTCCTTTTCAATTAGAGATTAAAATACACCGAGTATTTATCCGAAGTGTATTTTTTCTAAATTACTTCTTTTACACTGATTGAAAAGAAATAAATGGAGGTAATTATTAGTAACCAAAACAAATTACATTAGAAACACGAAACAAACATAAACAGGTAATTGTAAACATTAGAAGTAAGAAATTAATCGTGCGAAAAAGAAAAAAAGTGTTTATTTTAAAATAATGTGGAACTCTGTGTTAGTTGTCAGGAAGTATTTAAACTAAATTGCTAAGATATATAACTGTGAGAAGTTTTATTGGCGGAAATTTCATTGATCAGTAATTTAGAAAGTTTTATCTCCGGAAATATATTTACAAAATTGAGATAATTTGTGAAAAAAAAAAAAAAGTTCTATTAAATATTTTTTAAATTTTGCTAAAAGAACTCGGATATCATTCCTCCAAATAAATATTGTTTATATTATTTTTAGTATTAATGTTTAGAAATGTTTTTCAAAAATCAAACTTTAAGAAAACTTTGAGTATTTTAAAACTTTCTGCTATTCCTTCGCTGATATCAAATATATTTGGTTCAAAACTGAAAAGTATTAATAAAATGTTTTTTATTTAACTTCAAAATGGAGTTTTGGATATTTAATTTATTTTTTGAGGAGAAAAAAACAACTCAAAACATAAAAAACCATGAATCTAGAACTAAAAAACAATTATGAACACCTTTGAATTTTATATTTACAATACTAAAATTTCTTTATTATAAAAACCCCATCCTTAATTCTATTTGCCTGACATTTATGACCATTTATTGAAAACTTCAACTAATTTGAAGCGTTAGATAAAAAATGTCTGAATTTCAAGTATGACAATATCTTAAAATATATAAGAGAAAAATAATATTAATATAAGGGTTTTGTTTTTTTATAAAAAGTGTAGAATTTTATAAAAAATTAGTCGTAACTCATGCACACACACACACACACACACACACACACACACACCAGTGTAATTTTCATAAAGAGAAGTAATAAATTTTTATATTTTCGAAGTTGATGGTGAAAAAATGAACAACATATGAAACTATTTTTCTACAGCACACAAATATATATATATTTTATCAACAGTATTTTTTCTATACGGGCAAAACAAATTAATTAATAAAAATAGATTTTTGGGAATGTTTCAAAACATTTTATACTCAATGTAACTAAAAATTAAAGAAATAGAGTAGATAAATGTATCAGAAATGTCAGATTTTATGTGTTGTGCTCTCTTTTCTTCATTTCGTGAAAAAATCTTGCTTTCGACTGAAAGTGTTAATATTTTATCTGTATCACTGAAACCTGAGTGAAGCAAGTATATTTTAAAAGACAATTAATAAATTTAAAGATTATTAATTATTTACATTAAACTTATAATTATTTAAAACAATCATTTACATTAATATTAATTAAAATGCAATCAAGTTAATAGTCAGAATTTCAAAATTTTCTATATCATATCCCTAAAAATTTATTAATAAATGATAGAATCTGTATCTCATTGACATTTAAGGCAAGACATGCTCTATATTAAAAATATCCTGTTATTTTTCCGTATTAAAACCGTCCAAGATGCGGAATGCATTTTAATTGCTTTATCAGAAACCACCTAATTAATCCACTGATACCGAAATAATATATATATATATAATGCCATACTTTCAGATGTGATAATCAATATCCTATTAACACGTAATAAATTACTCTACAACATGACAGCCATATTTTTCCGATCTTTCAGATATCAAAATTAATTATATCAAGACTGAAAGGTAAGGAGGCAACTTACATAAAAAAATTCCAATTTTGTTTTTGTGACATCTAGCTTCATATGTAAGTAGAAAAAAAAGATGAGATACATTAATTAAATTAGAAATCATTAGTCAAAAATGAAATTCACGTTTAAAAAGGTGGTTAAATTATTGGTTATTGATGAACATGTTGGTAGATAACATCAGCACATTACTTTTTTTTTAAAAATAATTTTTCGCTTCTCGATCCCAGATTGTAAAATTTCCCAAGGACGGATAGGGTGTTTTGAGGTCGTTTAGCTAAAGGTTAAATTAATCACTTAACAAAAGTACAGTTAATTAGTCAGAAAATTCATCCTAGAAGAAAAATTTAAGTCGAACATTATGTCGGGGTATTACATTGATAAAAAAGGATGTGATCTTTTTTTTTTTTTTTTACATACACCATTTTAAAGAAATGTACTACATTGCTAGTTTATTACAAAAGATAACTTTTTATTAATTTATGATATTTTTAAATGCATCATATACGATAACAATCTATAAAAGTAAAATACCAAAAATCCTGGAAAAGATTAATAACCAGAAATGATCCACTTATGGACTAACCCTGATATGCTGTTGCATTCACTTCACTTTTTTCTTTCTATAACGCATGAAATGAATATATAATTGCAATGAAATAAAATCGCATAAGGTGCACCTTTAATTTGGAGTCCATTTTTTTATTTCCTCATAATTTAAACATTTTTTTAAAAAAAAGTGAAGGTGGATTATCTTTTTAGGCTTTTCAATACTTTTGTTTCAGAGATAATACAACTCCTCTTAAAGTATTTTTAGTTACTTAATTGCTAATTCTTGTTAACTTGTTAATTTCTACTAATTATTATGAAATAATTATATTAATTTTATTGATTATTGCTTGAATTAAAAATGGATCCTTTATTAAGAAACCAAATATAATGTACTGAATCATATCTTGTAATTAAACCTAACAATTAATAATTCATAAAAAAAATTTAAAAATTTCTGAAAAAATTTTTTTTTTTAATGTTTTGCATTTTTTTAAAAAAAATATTCTTGATTCGAACAGGCATCAGTTTTCATTGTACTACGGATTCTCATCATTCCATATGTAATTTTCAAGTATAAAATTAAAGATAATTCTTATTAGTGTCTGGATGGATAAGTTAAAAAGTTACATCTGAAATTATAACTTAAATCTGCAGAATTTTTTTATAAACTCGGGTGTTATTTAAAAAAAACTATCATCAGTTTTTAAACCTCATACTTTTAGTATAATAAGAATATTACAATTGCATTCTTAATAAACATACAGCATTTATTTAAATCTAAGTCGCCCTCGATTCTAAGCCGCACCGAAAATTCTCAGCACGTTTTTATGAAAAAAAAAGTGTAAAAAGGTTTATCGATATCCAATATTTATACGAAATTTTAAAAAAAGTAATGAAAACTAATAATAAATTAATAATTAATTTATTTGACCAGAATCAAAAAGTTTTCAATACATAAATAAACCTTTGTAATTGCTGTAACCATCAGTATCATATCCAGTTTTCCCCATCCAACGAAATTTTTCCGCCTTCGATACTAAGCCGTACTCATTTTCAGTATCATTAACATTGGGGAAAAAACGCTGCTTAGATTCGAATAAATACGGTATTACTAAAAAATCGCTCTGAATTCAAAAATTAAAATTCACTGTCGAACCCGATAGAGAGGAGAGGTTCCCAAACTTTTTTGTCTCATAGACCTCTTACCATGTTTTTCGGTTTTGGGTAGACCCCTACTTACCTAATAAACGAATTTTTGCAAATTTGTCAATTTAAATGTATTTTTGACGGCAGGTATAGAGCTATACTTAATTTAAAATATTTAAATTTCTAACTGTAATGAAATATAGTGTTTAAAACCTAAGACACACATGTTGATTAATTAAATTAGAATGAATTTAATACTTGAAATAACTGTTACATAAAGTAACTGAGCAATTAACAAATGCTTTTAATGGGGGAAATGAATCTGGTGCTTCATCCTTTCCTTAAAATTGTTGATATCCTTTTCTAAGTTTTACTTAAAGATCTGCTTAGTGCCTATTCCGATCAGTTCCTTTTGTAATATGACATTTGCTTTTTCTTTCAATGGGACTGAATCAATTAATTGCCAACTGTGGTATATGAATAAAGGGCCTTTAAATGTTGAACGTAGGTTAAAACGTCCTTTTTCTGGCAGATCATGTGTGACAAGTTGAGAAACTAGGAAAATTTAAGATGTCCAATATTATACTTCTAACCTTAATTATGGCAAGAAAAGCCGAAATGATGGTCCTTGTAAATGCAAATTAATTTCATTAAATTTAATAAATATATCTGTTAAACAGGTAAATCTGGTTTCTACTTGATTAAATTTTCTTTGAAAATTGAAGTCATGATCTGGTTTAATGAGAGTCACTATCGTAGACCCCCATTTACACCTCATGGACCCCCAAATTATTTTTTCGCTGACGTGGACCCCCTGCATGTTGTCATAGACCACTTTAGGAATCACTGCAATAGAGAGTTCAGAAAACTGAAGATCACTAATGTATAACCGTATGCTGAGAATTTTGAGTTTTTTTTTTCCAAGCCAGTAAATATTATTTAATCAAGATACTACGGATGCCCGTTCAATTTGCAGTTGTAGAATATTGTAAATCTTTACTAAACTCAGTGGCGCAACAACCCATGAAGCCAAGGGCTACTGCGCCCACCTCAGTTTTAGTGATCTTGGGTGCTGAGGTGCATGAGCAGATTCTTCGGTCAGGTAATCTATCTCACGTGAAATCCCCCGCGTTAAGTTCCCAAGCAAAAGCTTGGTACTCATTTATCAACCCATTGAAGAGATAAAAGGCTGAGTCGACCTTGCCCATCCCGGTGTTTGTGCCCCGGACCTGTGGCGTGAAAGCGCGATACGCTACCACTCAGCTTCATTGTGAACCTAAATATACTTTATTTGAGTCTGAAGTGGCGTGTTCTATCCTAAGGACATAACCCGGGACCTTTGGGTCCAAAACCGAGTAACTTAACCACTACACCAAAATGATCACCATGGTGTGGAGGTTGTTATTGGCTTATATAGATTATATCACTACACACTCCCCTACCAGAGAGTTGGTTAGGTTGTTAATGGGAGCAATCAGTTTTTTTTTGTATGTTGGATGAGTTGCGTCATGTTTATCTGACGATTTTTTTTCTTGGTTGCTCTCTTGCATCATGTTTATCTGATGAATTTTCTTTTTCCTTAGTTGCTCTTTTTTTTTTTTTTTTTTTTTTTGCGGGTAGATGGCGCCAAGACAGATCAGTATAGAGGTTTTACTTTTCTTAGTTAAGCTAGGGTCACCAAATGAAGTGGCGCGTTCTATCCTAAGGACAGAACCCGGACTTTTGGGTCCGAAACCGAGTAACCACTCCACCAAAATGATCACCATGGTGTGGAGGTTGTTACTGGCTTATATAGATTATATCACTACAAGTCGTTTCCTTAGCTGTTTATTGCAGTTTCTTAAAAGCAAACGATGGAAAAATATACATTATTATTGAGAGTTATTATGGATTTAGTACTAAGAAAATATATTTTTATGCAGATTATTAAAGAGCGTACTTACCAGAATCACGGCTGTCATCCAGATCCAAGGTAGATTCTATTGTATCCAAGGAATTATCATTAAGAGTCTCATCCATTAAGGAATCATTCTCCTCTTCTGAAAAACATAGAAAAAAAAACATTTTTATAAAAAATTTGAAACCCTTACTTGAGTATTTTGAAATAAATATTTCTAATAAATTGACACTGTATAGCATTAAAATGGTAGTTTCAAAAAATTTAATAATAAGTTTTAATGATCACAAAAACATTATTAAAATAGCTTTATAGAATTTTTTTTTAAAAAATTTGATTCATAATTTTGCCACTTTTTGCCAAAATAATTTCTACTTATAAATATTTTTTATAAATTATACAATATTTCATGATAGATATGCTTCGTGTTTAACTTAGCTATAATTATTCGCAGTTAACATGAATATAATTTAATGATTATTAAGCAAAAATCATAACTAAAATTTATTTACGTTAATAAGGCGATGAAGTTAAATTATATATTATTTATGAAGTCACATTAAATCCTGTGTTATAGACGCACTCACGAGCAATTTTAATGTATAATACGCACACAGTAGCAGTTGAAAATATCCAAATACAAAACAATTCTAAATAAATAGACAAATTTTTACTAGAAAATAATTTTAAAAAAATAATTGCTGCGCCAAACAAATAATATGGGTGATGTTCAACTACAAATATCTAAATTAATGTCTAAACATTAGATAGTGCAGATTCCAACTGAATCGCACTGCTGAAAATTCCTCTATCAACATGGAATTCCTGGTCAAATGAAATGAATTATGATGACAAGAAATATATCAAAAATTATGTTTAAAGATAAGTCGGACATTTGATTAAAAATAAAAATGCCGGCTGGACTTTGCAATAGAAGTCAAACAACCTGAGTTGACAGGTAAAGAGATCCAACAAAAAGGTAGCCCTACTTTGCAGAGAAATATTAAGTTTTATGTTCTTAGGTTGAATTATAATTAAGCAGAAGGTTAACTTTGTTACAAGAAACGCCAGACATTCTATTAAAAATAAAAATGTGGGTCAAATGTCACAAAATTTGAAAAAACAAATCGTCATGACTAGTAAACCCTCGACGTTTGTTAACCCTCTTGCAGTTTTGCATTTATTAGATTTTTAACAGAAAACAAAAGGTTGAATATGCTTCGGTTTGTTTTGTTTTGAGAGTTGGACTAAAGTATGCCCTATGCCTTGAATAATTGCTTGTCTCTACACGAAATGAAAACGAGTTGTTCTTCGAATTAAAAAGCACAGGAAACACTATGCGGGAGGGAGATTCGAAGCAGGGAGCTGTCTTTCTTTTACGGAAGTGGGAAACAGAAGAATGAATGATGAGACATATTTTTATCAAAATATGAGCAAGAGAAGAAGGGATGTTTGCATTGTCAATGGCCGAGCATCTTTTCTTCCCCCTTCTAGTTCTGAAAGGTTGTGAGATTTTTTTTTCTAGGAAAGAAAGGTTTATTATATGTGAAAGGAATAGAAAATGTATACATACAACACATCAAAAAAAAAATCCACCCATTCCATTTATTATTAAATAAATTTGGTTACAGTTATTGTGCAGCAAATAAATTCTTATTATTTTATCAATCATTAATTGAGATAAGAATGTTGATTAAGAATTGAAAGCTCTGTTTTTGAAGTATAAATTGCAGAAGATAAATTTTTTTTAAATAAACCCCTTCCCCGACAAAAGTAAACAAACAAAACACATAAAAAAAGACAGAACAGAGATTTGGTATAAAATATTTGGAGCAACGTATCTTTAAAAATTTGTAGTAATTTAATTGTATAAGTTCTCAAGACCTAATTTATATATGTTAAATAATAAAGCAATTTGTGTAAAATAATTTTTTCAGCTATTTTCAGTAGGCTTAATGTTACGTAAATATTTGCTTGAAGTAAGAGGGTTCACAAGATGAAAAATGAACGCCTCACAATTGCCTTAAAAATATGAATAAATTAACATTATTCTCTCTCAGTCCTTTTATAAATTAAATAAAGCTACATATAACTTAAATAAATGCTTAAATCAATAGGTAAGAAAAATACTTAAATTTTTTTACTCCTTGTATTTCGATTCAGTACGAATTTTAAGATAATTAGAAATTTTTAAAAATATATTGTAGCAACGCTTCAAAATGTTTATAAAAACAGGCACATAAACACTGGTAAAAACACAAAATATATAGACTCAGTGGCGTAACGTACACTCCAGCATTGCGAGGGGGGCAGGGACTCTAGGGTGTCTAAAGCGGGATTGACTCCAGGTACGTATTTATGCTTGGGGTTCGAAACCTGACTTTGCAGGGGGGGGGGTCCTAATGTTCTCCGTTACTCCACTGTATATACTCACAAACTTTTCCTCCCAACATTTGATTAAAAATACAGTAGAACATCGTTTATCCGAATCAATTGGGACCCGACACCGTTCGGATACGCGATTGTTCGGATAACCGAATGCGATCCATGCAGTATATGATACTGGAAATTATACAAATATTGAAAATCATCACATGCGGGAAACGTGCTTGAAGAAAAGACCAAATAGGTGCAAAACGTCGCAATTTTACCTTGATCGTGGAAAATAATCACTTATTTTTCGCTGTACCATTGTACACCTTTGTTTTTCCACTGCAAGGTCCTGATTCTTTTTAGCAGCAGCAGTTGAGTTGGACAACACTCTGATTTTGTTCATACCACTCCATAGCTATTCCTAACGCAGTAAAAGTGTCAGCATTTGATGGACCCATGCAGTTTTCGTTGTTGTTGTCCTCGTCTTCATCCGTTTCATCGTCGACATGTCGGATCCTTCTTGCACGAAAGTCACAATCTCGTCATCATTTAGCATTTGAAATCCAGTCTTCTGCATTGCATGCCATCCAGGTTTCTGCATCAACAAAACTCAACAAAAGAGCACGTATTTCTCACAAACTGACCCAATATTCCGCGAAGATGTTTACCAAATCACACAACTGAAATTCCACAAACATCCCTCACCTTGGGTTTTCCGGTCACTTTTGGCCTCACAGGAAACAAATGCTTAGCATTGCACAGTTCGAAAACGTATCCGGACTTTTCTTCGGATATTTGACGCTCCATATAATAAACGCTCGGATAAACGACGTTCTACTGTAGATTAATATACCGCGTACGAAAAATGCAGTATGTAAAAGTGAATTAATGGTTTCAGAGTTTTTTAAGTGTAAATAGTAATCAAATAAAAAATTCTTTTTTAAAACCTTTTACTTAAAATTTTAAAGCTTATGAGTACTGGTTCATTGAAAAAAAATTGTTGAAAACGCTGAGGCTTAATCTTTTTGCCAAAAACTAAAAATCTGTTACGGTTTAAACCCCTAAGGAAGGGGTTTTCAACTTGGATTTTTCTCAACCAAGAGCACAGCTACCGCCGTATCAGCTGCACAAATGATACGGGGCCCCCATGCTGCATGGGCCTCAACATGTGTACCATTTGGACACTATCAAATAAGTTTTATTAATGCGTTATTTTTATTTATTATCAAAAAGAAGGGCCCCTAAGTAATTTCGATACAGAGTCAACCTAGAGCTAACTATGCCAGTGTTCTCAACCAAACCTTTCCTTTCAAATTGCTTTTAAAAGAGAGCAGCATATTGTCTCAATACTCCACTCCCGCATGAAAAGGTGTTTTTACCCTCCTTAATGAGTGCATCTGTTTGAAGTATCATTACATTTTATAAGAAAATTTTAAATGTTTATTTAATAATCTCTTTTTGAATAATTTTAAAATTGTACTTCTGTTTTTTTCAATAATTCTGATTAGATGGCATACTCCTCTCTGGAGTGCAATCATTGTAAGTTAGAAGCCATCGTATTCATATATTTTTCAAAATAAACTTTTGTAAAAAAATACATTGAATGCATTTTACACAGCTGATGAAATAATTTTTCCAATTTTCTTGTAAGTAATATTGTTGGTATTGAGGATATTGTAAAAATACTTGGTTTGTTTTAAGGAATAAATTCACAATTTCGCACATGTTTAGAGGAAAACGTTTTTTGGGTATCAATTAATTGTTTATCAACATCGCCCTCTGAAGCTACATGAAGGTGTTTGGTGACAGACCTGAAATTAAATCTACAGTAAAGTAACGAGGACAAGACCTGAGTTAGCACCACACTCTCCAAATTTCCACACTACGTCTATGCGAAAACTTTGATTTTCGACAGATATAGTGCATAAACCCTTCTACAATGGTTTTCCCTGACACCGGGACTTGAACTCGACAACGGCGGCCACAAGCTCACGACTATTATTACTTGACTTTCATCGATTTTAGACATCAAACACAGAAACCTAAGGCAATATAGAGAGTAGACAGTGGCGCACATAAGGGGGGAGGGCGGGTCCGGACCCTCCCCAAAGCCCTTGATTTTTTTCGATAGATTATAACCTTATATATATAGTATATAAGAAGCCTAGTGGCTGAGTGGTTAGTGCATTGCGCTTCCACACCACAGGTCCGATGTTAAACCCCGGGCTGGGCAAGATTGGCTCAGCCTTTCATCCTTTCAGTGGGTCGATAAATAAAGCACCAAGCTTACTTGGGAACTTAACACTGGGGTTTCGCGTCAGACTAACCACCTGACCGGAACATCTGCTCAAGCACATAAGGGCCCAATGTCACGTATACTGAGTTGGGCACAGTTGGCCCTCATGGGCTGTTGCGCCACTGAGTTAAGTTTAGTTTTTGTGCGTAAAATTTAATAAAGGATTTGTTATTAATAATTAATTTTATTAATTAATGCTAATTATTTATTCAATAATTAATTTTTTACTATTTTTAGTTCCCGAAAATTGACAAGTTCAAAAGAATATCTTGGGCGGCGTATTGGAGCATGATGAGCTTTCGACCCTGTACCCCCCCCCCCCCCCCTCTTGAAAAATTCTTGCGTGCGCCACTGATAGAAGACATGTATTTTAAAAAGAAACTCCATTTTTTTCTCATTCTAGTTTGAAAAGAAATTTAATTTTAATTCCATTGTTGAACAATAAATCTTAAATCTGGTTTTGATTAAAAAAAAGCCATATAGATTTGTTTTTCTCACGCGCATACACATTTTTCATAATTATTAGAATTATCTCATTGGTATATAGATGCTGAAAACTGTATTCGAAGCGTATAAAAGTGTTCTTGCATAAAAAAAAGTTAAAATGATTAAATATTATAATAACATTATGTTATATTTCTCCTGAGATAAATTTTTCTTTATTATTTTATCAATCTATGTAAAAACTAAAAATATGTTGGCTGTAGGCAAAGGTTGGGAGAATTACTAAATTCTGAAGCAATTAAAAAACAAAACTGTTATTTCATCATCAGCAAAAATTCACAAAAAATATAGCCCGAGGATTTGTAATATTTAGCGAGTTACGTATATAGTAGATTACAAAACTGCGATGATGCCAACTATATCTAGTTCTCAATTATATGCGTGGCCGCGGTAGTCAAGTGGTCAAGGTAACGCATCATGGCTAGCGTGTCATGAGCGTACCACTGAAGACCCACCGTGTAGGGGAGCGATGTACGTTACATCTGTCGAGAGCTCAAACGTCCTCCCGTTGGTGTGGTAGTTAAGAGAGTGGTACCAGCTCAGGTGTTGTCCATGTCACTTGACCACGGTTCAAAATTACGCGGTCCGTCGCCAAAAGACCTCGTGTAGCTGAACAGTGCGACGTTAATATTCATCCTCTCAACTCCCTAAATTTTGAGGTTTTTACTATAGATAAAATTTTGTTAATATTCTTTTTTGTTTCCCTTTTTTTTTTAAAGGAAATCTTGCAGAAGGTGAGAAGATGACGAAGTAGTAAAATATGGATTCTTAAGCCTTCTTTTGAATGTTAGAGATAAAAAAAAACACATTTCTTTTCTAAAAGAACTTTAAGGAATTTCAAAAAATAATAATTTAAGCATTAGTAAAAAATATCTTCATTAAAGTAAGTATATATGAAAAAAATTGATTACTTTCCAAATTTAATTTTCTTACGTGTGCTTGATTAAAATGAAATATTTACAAAATGTCAGTTTCTGATACACAAAAACATAATAATTTTATTGGGTAAAGAATGCCCTTTATAATTTTTTCTCCTTTGTTGGTTTCTCGTATTTCTACTGTCAGTTCCAAATACGAATAAATTTTGCTACTTTAAATTATTCAGTATCTCAAATTTTTAAAAAATTATTCCTAAAAAAATTTAGATATAAAAATTATAATTCTTAAATGTAAGGATTTTAAAGAAATTTAAATATTTTTGATGAAATATATGTAATTCTCCTATTTTAAATATCAAACTTAAAACGGAAACTCATAAAATAAAAAAATACTTTTCTTAGACCGGCGTTAAATATATTTTCACATTTAATTTTCAAAATTTTGTTTATATTTTACATATAAGAAATATACAACAATATTCAATTCTTTTAAACAATAATTAATACTACGTATTTATGCGATACATTTCTTTGATTCTTTTGTAATTTATAATTTAATTTTAAATGAAGATACATTTCTGAACAAAAACATACGCCATTCCGAGAAAAATATTTAAATTATTTAGATTTCAAAAAATGCGGGGAAAAAATTTTTTCTTCTTATCCGCCGCCAGCGCCATCTATTAACGCAGAATGAGACAAGTGAAAGCATATTGAGAACAATTCTACTATCAAGTTACAGCGTTTTTATTTGCAAATGGAAATTAGGAGAGAAAAAAATAGGGTAAAACAAAAAATATTAACAGTCCTGAATTTTGCATTAGAAAGGATGCTGTGAATTTATACTTAAAAGGAGAGAAAGAAAAATATTTGTGGACATTAACAAAAGTATCATAAAAATAGAAAAATATCATAAAAGAACCATATTATTAATTTTCATATTCTTATGGATCCTGATGAAAATTAAAATCAAGAAACATTTCTGTCACACATCGCCATTTAATTTATGTATAATACACAGGGGTGTAGCTACCGCCATATCAGCCGTATCAATGATACGGGGCCTCTCCTCCAGGGGTCCCAATATGTGTGAGTAATAAATCGTAAAATTTTAAGGAGCTTCAAAAAAAAGATCTCCAAGGAATTTCGATATAGGGCTCATTTAGGGCTAGTTACGCCAGTGATAATAATATGTGGTATTTAATACATATTAATTTATGAAACTTAAAATGCTCTACGATTTTCTCCTAAGACTCGTAAAATTTAGAAAAAATGCAGCACCTTGAAAAAAAAAAACTTTTTTTTTGAGCAAGCTTTGATTTTTACTCAGTATAATATCGAGTTTTTTTTTTTTTTTTGCCAAATTAATTTATTTGAGAGTTATTGATTCTGGAAATTCTAAATAGCTTCCTATAAATCCTATGGAGGAGGTAAGGCTTTAGATTCAAACCAAAATATGCTACCATAACCATTTTATAAGGTTTCATTTTCTTAAGAAAAACGTTTGTTGTACGTTTTTAAAAGTTTAAAAAATTTCAGCAAATTTTTAAACATTATCACTATATAGCTTTTTCTTTTAATCAAAAGAAAAAAAATTCCAAACGATATTATACATAAAACATTAAATACAAATATATTCATTCTCAGTAACAAGAAACATACACACACAAATTCCTACTTTGGTCAACAAAGAAAATTTTTTTTAGTTATTTTTTATTTTTAGTTACAATATAAATAATATTAAAATCAAATATTAAGTGACAAAATAGAAAGTTATTTTTCTTGCAATTTTCCATTTTCCTTTCTATATTAGTGTTGGACTATTCTTTTTTTGTTTATTACTTACTAAATGTAATTATTCTTATAAAATAGTATAGTAAAAAAAAATCCCATTCTCAGAAATTATGTCATCCCAGGTGTAATTTGAACCCTGATCTTTGGATTAGAAGTCCAACGCGCTATCCATTGCGCTACAGGGACGCAACGAACGATTTTCTTTTCTATATATGTTCTTTGACTATTATTTTCGTTTGTTACTATTTATTCGTTTTTTAATTGAATTAATTAATTATTCTCTGAAAAAACTGCATTAACATCAAGTGTCATCCACTACAAGTTTAAAAAATATATTTGGACTTGAATGGATGGATAGAAAGTATTTTATTAACGATTGAAAATTTGAACAAGATAGGGAGAGAGTGAACTGAAAAGAGAGAGATTTGCCGCTCCGAAATAAACACTCAATGGGGAAATAAAACTCACATGCTGCTTTCTCCAAACCCTCTACCGCGAAAGAATGTATCGCAAACCGAAACCTACACTACATTACATCGGCGTAATCTCAAGAAATTTTATGTTTATTTTCAAACTTCCTACAGCGGATTTTTCAAATTAAAGATTGAAGTTTATTTCTTGAACTCTAAAAGAGCAAAACTCGACCTTGACGCTGCTTTTCAAGACAATTGAATAATTAAAATAAACACACAAATAAAGAGAATGTTAATGATGCAATAATCTAAAATGGAACCAAAATATTTTGAGCTTTCTGAATGTGATTTAAATTGAAAACTACGAGGGTCGTTTTGACATGAAGCGGCTTTATTTTGTACAAGAATGATTTTATTCTATTCGTTAAATTGTACTTGTTCCAGTGAAAATCGTTTATTTCTTAAGTAATAAAATACAAATTTCTGAGCCACATTTTTTTTAGAGCTTAGCGTGTTCCTAAGAGCTGTCGAAAGGAGATTAGTACTTCTTCCTAAGAAGATTATATGCTACCACCTCTGGTGTTATTTAAGTAGATTTGGATAACCAAGATCCTGAGTTTGTATTATTTAGAATTTTAGAGTTAGGAAAATTCTTTTGTTACAGTTTTTTTTAAGAATTACCATTTTCTGTTTATGTTTAACTATTCTATTTACTTCAAACTTGCTGTAATTTTACCCCCCCCCCCCTCCCTTCCGAGTTGAAGATCTGGAGAATTTATCCATTAGATCAAAGAAATAATTTAGATTTCGGTACGCTCTGTGTATTGTTATATATACGCTCAAATGTGATAAAATGTTTACTAGGCGAAGGTTACAAGTATGGGATAGTGATCAATCAAGTGCGTTGCATAATTAGGAGAATTGCTTCAGATTTCGATAAGAAACTCACCACTAACATCAGTTTTATTACGAAATGTATTGAAATAAATTAGCCAAAAAACACCGCTAATGAGCAAATTCATGACGGACACATGATACATGTGACCACGTGTTCTCCATTGAATTTGTAGCGGTACCAACTATATAAGCCAGTAACTACCTCCGCACCATGGTGATCATTTTGGTGTAGTGGATAAGTTACTCGGCTTCGGATCCAAAGGTACCTGGTTCTATCCTTCCGGATAAGCGCGCCACTTCATTGGTGACCCTGGCTGAAATCAGAAAGACGCAACGTTCTGAACTGTCGTGGTGCCATCTATTCACCGCAAATGCAACCAAAGCCATTAGACACATGACGCAATGAACAAAGTCGTCTCACATATGACGCAATGAACAAAGTCGTCTCACATATGACGCAATGAACAAAGTCGTCTCACATATGACGCAATGAACAAAGTCGTCTCACATAGGACACAATCAACAAGCCGTCACTCACGAATGACGCAACCAGCAAAAAGCCGTCACAACTCATGATGCAGCAGCAAACACGCTTGATTAAACAAATACATCGTTCGTTCGCCTATCCACCGACTCACTGGTGGGGGAGTATGTAGCGGTACCATCTATATAAGCCAGTAACTACCTCCGCACCATGGTGATCATTTTGGTGTAGTGGATAAGTTACTCGGCTTCGGATCCAAAGGTACCTGGTTCTATCCTTCCGGATAAGCGCGCCACTTCAAATTCAAAGCCGACATGAGACTTGTTCTTTTGTTATACCAACAAAATTTAAGTAAAATTTCAAATTTTATAAACAATAACGATTTGAAAATTTGAAAATTCTTCAAAAAGTTTTTCAAAATGTAAAAAAAAACATATGAAACGCGTGTACTTTTGAATCAAGTGGAATTTGTTTACTTATGTGCGTTATTATTGTTGACAAATATGTACTTTTTCAAGAAGGTGTGTGCAAAAGCAAAAGTGGCAACACCAAGGTGCTTGAATTGACTGACGAAAGAAAATGATAGCAGTTCTCATGTGATTTTAACGTCACATGAATTTACCCGATTCTGTAGCGTTCGGATTTATTTCACTTGCGCACGCGACCAGTCGTTGAGAAATGTGAGCTGAAAACATTGTTGCACTTGCGGTTCCTTACTAAAAGGCTTTTCATCGCCTTTTCTAGGCAATGTCCAGCTTCCACGCAAAAAAGTAAATAACAAGTTTTATTAATATACAGGGGCATTCTAAGACCATAGGACAAACTTTGAGGGTTGGTGGAGCTCAGTAAAACAAACAATTTTTGTGAAGGATATGTGGGCGGAACGCATTCCAAGTAAACGCATGCTGAACCACAAAATGTTTCAGCGATTACATCAACAGCTGTGTGAAAATGGTTCATGTATCGCCGGTACTGATGGAAGGGGTAGATCGAAGACTGTACGACAAACACACTGGAAGAAATCATTTTGGACCATGTGGCGAAACACCGGCTCAAGTACAAGGGCTATAGCATGTCATCTACATGGCAGCCAAATAGCCGTTTGGAGAGCTGGACTGTTCGTGAACGCAATTTCAAA